>RCWM02000321.1:1082500-1294001 GCA_003667255.2 Euschistus heros | reverse complement strand
ATTTAGGTCAAGAGTAGAAAGCCCTTGAGGGACGCTTACAGCAGACACCACCGAAGGACGACAGCGACGTCCTCCCTCCGACGAGCAGCTCTAACCACACCATTTCGGTCTTGCCAATGCTGGGACTTTGCCACCCACGGGCACAACATCATTACCAAGGGTTCGACGGAAAGACACCTTGGGAGGATTTATATGACTCTCTTTCGAGACCGCATCTTCGATCCATGGATGTATCAAGAGACCCAGGCTTCAAACGTTTGTGCCGAGCCTTGCGTGGAGACGCCTTGGGCTACTCCATGGGATGCAATGGACAGAGCGATCCACACTACGGGGACTGGTTGAGGAAGATTGGGAGAGTATGCGGTTCGGCCACCGCCACAGGGAACCAAGCTATACCGATCACAACTCAAAGAGACACGGAGCCTATAAGAAACGCAGTGAGACGCTACAGGATGCCGAAGCTGATGTTGCCGCCCGCTTTGTGGAGGAATGCCTACCTAGCGGTCACGCGATGATGTATAACGAGAGCCTGGTCGGTAGACAAATTGCTGGGAGCGGAATATTCGGGAAAACGGCGACACAACAAGTGTGTGAAACTCGTCCCGGACAAAGACCTTTCGGCTATTCTTTAATCTCTGGCACATGGAGTTTGAATGCGGTCAGACATTCCATTAATGGGGCCAGCACGATTTCGTTGCACGCGAATGCAGAGCCTGTTGTAGTCCCCAAGCATAGAAGACATACTAAAACGGGGTCTTCGGAGGGACCCCAGGACCGTAAAAGACGGAGATTCCCTCTGTTGGGGGGGCTGCGGCCAACTGTGGGACAAACCCTAGAAGACAATTGGCCCGTCCAATAAAATCGGGGAAAAGCCTCAGGAAAACTACGTGAGGGTTTGTGAGAAGGGTCAACTGCCGACCGCCGATGGTGAAAGGCCCCAAAATAGCCATCAGGAGTGGCATAAAATGAGGATCACACGACGACCATTTCTATGTGGAGTTGGGATAGTGGACCGGACTAGCTGCGAAAGCCTTCTACTAGGACCCCTGCGGCCGCAAACGAGGAACAATCCCTGAGTCCGACGACGGTTTCACGAATGAGCAGAGCCTCACCAACTACTTTGTCACAAGTCACGTACAGCAACAGGGACAGCAAGCCCAGGTCTTCCGGGGAGACCTTTGCCACCGTCATCATTGGAGTTCCAATTTCTGACGCAACCGTTGCTCTCGTGGCCGAAGTAGATGAAAGAAGTCATATTGGGCACGGCCTTGAATGAGTGGACTACGGGCTCAAACTGGGATAATGGCATGGCGTCTTTTCTGTGTGTGGGTGACATTAAGGGATGATATAAGATCATCCTCCGACGGGGCAAAGGACCTCTCTTCACGAGGTGCCTCTTACTGTAGAGGACACCCATTCTACCCACCCGCAAGGTGCCAGGTTGTGACTCAATAGGGACCCGTTTTGAGGTCAACTATCTGAAGGTGAATGTGTTAGGTACTAGAGCCCGGAAGGTACGAAGGAAAAGAAAAGGAGCTCGGACGAGGCGTGATGGTAGCCCCCAGGTCTCTTGTTAAGGTCGGACGCACCACTCCAGTTCGTCTGATGAAAACCTAAACAGTACCGGTAGCGCTGAAGAAAGGAGCAATGATTGGGGGAATGTACAACCGCTACCTCAATCGTACGACAGGCTGCAACGGCATTCTACTAATCGACGAGAGTCTCAGAAGAATTATCCAGATTTGTGGAGGAAATCATGCCATGTATCTGGCACCTGAACAAAGTGAAGGAAGGTGCGCAACATGGTTACCCATGGCAAGATGTCTTCGAGATCAGCCTCAGGACCTCGGGGCTAGAACCAACATCGTCCCCCCCTTACCCGTCTATCTTCAGATTGACATCCTGAGATACCAAACCCATCGACAGGTTGTACGACGAAGGCTGCCTTTTAGCCAAACGAGAGGAACGTCCCGAGAAGGCATTATTAAAGAGAATGGCGGTGATGGTGTCTAATTGACACCCCGTCGCCTTCGAGTAGTCCCTGGATGGTCTCCTGTTTGCTACTCGGGACGAAGAAAGACGGCACAGTACGAGCTATTTGAGCGTCGACTACCGCCTTCTTAACATTATGTTTGACTACCAAGAATGTGACAGCTATCCGCTTCTAAGGATGCGACGATACGCTGGATACATTGGAAGGCTGTAAGCTGTTCTCTACTTTGGACCTCCGCAGTGGATATTTTCCGCATGGTTGGTCGATTGAACTCCTGAGGACTATAGGAGAACGGACAGCCTTCTCACCACCCGGCACTGGACTACTGGCAAATTTACTCTTAATTGCCAGTGGGTGGAGGCTTATGCCCTTCCGAATCAGGAAGCCGTCACAGTTGCGGACGTTCTTGTTAAACAGCTCGTCAGCAGGTTTGGAGTACCAATGGAGCTTCACACTGACCAGGGACGGAATTTTGAGTCTGCAGTCTTCTCCAAGATGTGTGAGACACTAGGAATACGCAAGACTAGGACGACGCCTCTTCATCCGCAATCTGATGGCATGGTAGAGCGCATGAACAGGACCATGGGTCGGTATTTGTCTAAGGTTGTCTCCGACCACCAGAGGGACTGGGACCAGTACCTTCACCTATTCCTTCTAGCCTACCGCAGTTCAGTCAATGAAACGACAGGGCAGACCCCCGCCAGAGTGGTGTTTGGCAGAGAACTTCGCTTGCCCTGTGATCTGAAATTTGGTTTCAAGCCTGATGAAGAAGTCGCCGGGGAAGATTATGTCACGAATCTAAGGATGCGAATGAATGCTATCCACGAAAAGGTTCGTTCAAACATTCAAGAAGCAAGCGACAGAATGAAGGAGCGTTACGACATCAGGGGAGAGAAAGGTGGCTTCCAGCCTGGGGACTTGGTATGGCTACATGATCCTCGGAGAAGGCAAGGCTATTCACCCAAGCTTCAGAGATCCTGGGATGGCCCGTATGAGATCATCGACAGGATTAATGACATCATCTATAGGATCAGGAAGCAGCCAAGAGGAAAACCCAAGGTAGTCCACTTTAATAGACTGGCCCCATTCAAAGGAGATCATGGCCCAACCGAGGACCAACAAGTGAGGCATCTCTCTCACTTTAGGGCCAATAACGACCCAGTTGCGCGGCCTGAAGTTTTAGGTGCTCGTGGAGTGACTCAAACAATCTACAGAGACATCTTTTCTCTACCAGTGGACTATGCTCTGGCCCATTGCGTCCCTGAAGATCTGAGAAACTCTCGAGGGATCGCAACTGTTTTCAGGAAGAAGTTTGCCGGAGCTGAAGAATTAGAACAGCAAGGACCCAGTGTTGGAAGGGCGCTTCACCAAACGCACGGAGGCCAGCATCTGTTTTACTTGGTTACCAAGCGTGCCTCCCGTCAGAAATCAACGTACGGCGCACTACAGCGAAGCCTCAACGACCTGCGCAGCCAGCTTTTAAGACTGCATCTCACTAAGCTCGCCATCCCCAAGTTGGGCTGTGGATATGACGGCCTGGAATGGAAGACCGTAAGACACATGCTTGAAGAGACATTTTCCAACTCTGGGATAGTCATATTGGTGTGCACATTTAACCCCTGGAGATCAAACGGTGACTACTTCGAAAGAAGATCATCGCATCTAATTGCTCCAAATCGTGCTCTGGGGCAGAGCACTTTTAAGAAGGGGGCAGTGTTACGGTCTGGTGAGGTTGAGGGTACCCTGGGCGGCCCGGGGGCAGGTAGCTGGAAAGGCCGCCAGGGTGGCCTAGATTTGGTGGTGCCGTGGGCATGGGCGAGCAGGTAGCCGAGAAGGGCGGCGGATGGCCTGGAAGGGTCACGGCGCCCCAGAAGGCCCCAGGCCTGTAATCTGGGCAGATCTAGAATGTTCGGCGGCGCTTTAAATAGGCCGACTTCCAGCCTGGGAGTCAGTATCCATGTGTCAGTGATCAAGTAACGATCGATCAGTCAAGTGTCAGTGACAGTTCAGTCTGTGAGTTAGTGACAGTGATAAACAGTGTCAGTGAATGCAGTAACAATCTCTGTGTCAGTGTAATAGATTCTTATGTATAATTGTAACATCTAGTATTAAGATAAGTATTGTGTAATATACATATTAGTGTAATTAGACCTAAGTACAATTGTTATTAGATTAAGTAGCTTAAGGGACCTATTTGTATTTATTAAGTAGTAAATAAATTAGTGTTTAGTATTTAAGTTGTGATTTGATTAGTCATACCCCCAGTGGCCCGTAACAATATATATATATACACATATACACATATACATGTACAAAAAACCTTTCATCATTGAAAAAATTTAATTTTTCATGCTTCAAAGAAATGCTATGAAAATCTTCTCCTTGGTGTCTATTAGTGCTTCTCTGTATAAATAATTTTTAATAAATCAACCAAACCAAATAAATTATCCAAAACTGTATTTACAAAAATATTAAAGTATAAATAGTTTTAATAGTAAAACATTTCTTCATTGAGAGTGACCATAAAGCAGATATGTTTCCTTATAAGAACTTAAAAACCTAGAAACCAGCACATATGGTAGCTCAACAACCCCTTAAATAGACAAATAATGTTCTAACAAGTTATTGATTAACTGATGCGGTCATTAAACAGCTTTCTAGTCATTTTAAGGTGGAATTTGACACGGAAGTCTCCTTTTACTGTTTTTTAAAATTTATTTGATGACAACAAGAATTTCCATTAAAAAGGAACGGTGCTGGTGAAAGTCTATGTCCGTGACTTTAGTTGGCAAGTGGAAGCACTACTGAATGCCAAGTAAATCCTTTAACAAAACTATATACTTATTCTATATAGTCATGAGGAGTTTATTTGTGATCACCTGGAATAATTTTTTAAGCTGAAAAATGGCCAATATTTATCATATACTGTAATACTCTCCAAAACATTTTACATATATCTCATTTCTTGAAACAACGGCGTAATTTTAAAAAAAGCTTTTGAGTTACGCCAAGCTTTTGACTATAATGAACCATCCACCTGTGTAGTTTTAGTCGCTAGAACGTTATATTTGAGCTTCAACTATTCACTAAGAGAGAGCGGGATATGTCACCATTGTATGCATACAGATCGTCCCGTAGTTTATTCACAAAACTCTCCTTCTGCAAAATGAAGTTTTTGAGTTATGCCATTGTTGCAGCAAACAATGAAGACCTACTTGCCCATTTATGCATGGTGCGATTTATATAGTACTCGAAAAGCATTGTTTTCATTTTTTAGCTTATATCTCGTAAACTATGTGAATTCGCTTGGCATATTTACGATATTAATAAATCATAGTTTAAAAAAAATCTATCCAACAAAGCCCTTCAAAATATACAAGCGGTGGCTCAACAAATTTCAGATTCCCTTTCCAATTTAGGTATTTGTATAAACCCTTCTAAAACTGACGCCATAGTTTTCTCATTTTCCCATCAATCCCAAAGGAAAAAGATTCAGCCAATCAAGCTTAATAATACCGAAATTCCGATTGTATCATCTATTAACTACCTTGGTGTTCGCCTCGATCGACACCTAACCTTTTCCAGTCATTTCCGTCATCGTCTAAACTTCACTCGTCAAACATTCACTTCTCTTTCGCATCTCTTTCGCTCTCCAACTTTATCTGTCCGATTGAAACTTCTTCTTTATAAAGCTATCCTTCGTCCTAGACTTCTTCATGCAGCTCCTCTTTTTCGGCACTTAGTTCAAGATACCATCAATAAATTAAACAGACTCCAAAACAGAACACTAATGACTATACGAAGACAGTCCCCTTGGCGTACAGACCGACTGACTGATTTTGCATCTCGATTTAATCTAGAAAACCCTGTTCAGTACATAAAACGTTGTCACATCAAATTTTACGACATGCTTCCTACCCTGTCCAATCCTCTTTTTTCTTCTTTAAATCCTCCTTCAAAGCCAACCAACTGGAATGGAAGGACGAATTCTCGTCTTAAAACTCTCTTTTAATTTCTTTTTATTTATTTATTTAAATTTTATTTTTTATTTATTTTTTTTTTCCCTATCAGTTTAATTATCTAACCTTTTCTTTTTTTCCTTTGTTGCTACCTTAATCTCAGTGTAACATCGCCACTGAATGTCGCTATTTAACTGTAACACTATGTTTTTAACTAACACTCCATCACATTAAAACATCCAAAAAGATGATATTTTGTAAAACTTTGTCTAGATACATTATATTTTAATAATATATGTATCAATGTACTATTTTATTCTGAATAAAGATGTTTTGAAATAAAAAAAAAATCTATCCAACAATATTGATCTGAGCAAAAAAATAAATAAAACCAAATTCGTTCCGGTAATCTGACTGGACTAAGTGAGGACATTAGAACAAAGTTGTGTAACTATTGTATTGTCTTCTGGCCTTGATAAATGTGCAAATTTTCAAGTTCATCAGATTGCTGGATGTTGGTGAAAATTACGATGAAAAATTCCGTTACGTACAGGTCAAGTTAATAAAAGCTTACTAAAAAGAACTAACGTTGTGACAATTGAATCCGAAATGAAGTCCTGTCCATAATAACATGTTAAAATATCGAAAGAACTACTCATCAGAAGCACTTTATTAAAAATTCTACACTAGAAGGTCTCTAGGCCATCTTCGTTTCAGGCGCCTCGGAGGATTATCAGGAATGGAGTGGAAAGCAAGTTGAGAAACTAACGGATTTGAGTGATTATGGAGCTTACTATGAAAGGATAGGTATCTGGTGTGGGCTAAATCAGCAACATATGGAACATTAAGATCTTTATGGATAAGTTTATTGGTGACAAAGTAAGGAGCATTGAGGATTTTACGAAGGATTTTGGATTGTAAGGATTGAATACGAGATGAATTAGATGGTTTTGTGGAGCCCCAAAGCTCAACTCCGTACTTCCAATTAGGTATAATCACAGTCATGTATATGAGTCTTTTGTAATTAATTGGGAGCTTTGAACGTTTGTCTAGTAAATGTTGAAGTAGTCTGAAACGACGGGCAGTTTCTTGTCGTTTTAGTCTTGTATGTGGATTCCAAGTTAGTCGTTTGTCCAAGTGGAGTACTAGGCAGCGTATCTGCTCAACAGGGATTAGTGGAATATCTACTGTAGGACAGGATACTGTAGGACTAGGATACTGTAGGACAGGAGGTCGTAGGTTTACGACGAGGGTAAAGGTTATTTGGTGGGATTTGTTAGGATTTATTTTGATTCTCCATTTTTGACACCATTCTTGAAGGTTTAAGATATGGGATTGGAGTGTTTGAGAGGCAATGAAGGGATCATTGTTTACTGATAACACACATGTGTCATCAGCGTAAGTAGTGAGGACAGTGGTAGCATGAGTTGGGATGTCAGCTGTTCACGAAATTTGAAGTTTTTCTATTTTATTGAACTTTTCCTGACTATATATTTAAATTTCACATATTTTAACTAATTATGTGTGTTATCCTCTTATTTCCTTATATATATATATATATTCTTTTTTTTTTTAATCTTCTGCATTTTAGGTTCCTTTAGAACATAAACGCTTATTAAGTAAAATGTTGACGGGTTACGTTTTATGACTTTTCCGGCAGATCCGATTTTCCTTTTTTGCAGAATTTTCCTATTTCTAAAAAAAACTATTTGGTCTACAGGTACAGTTTAGGTATCAAATTAAAGCTTATTAAATTCCCTTTAGACCCTGTCCCAAAAATTGTTTTGTGAAACTTACTTTTGTCAGTATATGGTCGAGAACTTGACTCTAACAGAAACTTTTTAAATTTTGTGAAAAATCACCATTATTTGGAGAGCTGTATCTCAGCAACCAATTAATCTACAGATCTACGGTTAAACAGTCACAAATTTAGTGATCTTTAATATTGTAAATATACTTTGTCAGACAAATTTATATATTTTACAAGATATAAGCGAAAAAATGAAAATAGCGCTAAAATTTAGGAGGTTTTTCGAGTATTACAAAAACCGCTTGAGGTGTTCAGGGTTGCACACTTGGATTTTAACTACTTTTATGGGTTCTAACAGTATATTAAACATAGTAGATACTCTGTCTTATTTTGTATAAATCGACTGGGCTATACAATCAAACTAGATTTGAGGTTACTCAAAAAAAAAAAAAAAAATGTATTAAAACTTTTTCGGAATCTTGTTTATTTTTTATTATAACCAGTATTTTTTTTATATATATTTCTTTCGAAACCGATTGGATTTAAAAATTTAATTTGTACAGTATGGAAAAAAATATAATCGTTATAATTAAAAATGTATTTCTTTTTGTTCAACTTCTATTTTCTAAACTTAGATAATTTTTTATTTTTATTTTTTTTAATACCTATCGTCAATTGAAGTAAGCATGATATTTAATAATATTTAACATGGACTTTTATTTATTTCGGTGAATCTAAATATATTTAAAATGGTTTTTGGCCTCCTCTGTGAGCTTCATCCATTTATTCCTGTCCTGTGCAGCCACCTTACAATTCCGTACTCCAAGCAGGTTTCGTGCCTCTTCTGAGAAGCATCTGCTCATCTCAGAGTTGGTCTTCCATAGAGTTTTTCTTCCACAAGTATCTTTGGGATCCCAGTCTCTATCCTTTTAGGATAGGTGGCGAACACCATTCGAGAGAGATTACGTATTATATTATATTATAATAAAATTTAATTAGTTATTTAAAAAACTATTAATATATATATATATATATATATATATATATATATATATATATATATATATATATATATATATATATATAGTGACATTAAACCCAACTATACCAAATTTTAACCACATCATCTTTATAGTTCCAGGAAGGTATAGTAATTTTAAAATTTAAAAATGTTCAATTAATTTTTTATTAAAAACTTATAAATATGTGGTGCGCAGTGAAATTTGAAAATCGATCGGTATGTGGCGAGAGCCATTTAAGAGAGGTTAAAAAGGTGTTATATAGAACTAGAAATTAATAATGAAATATACTAACATTCAATTAAATTGTTAATAATATAGCTATAAATATGTGGTACATGTGGATCCCAGTGAAGTTAAAAATCGACCGATACGTGGCTGACGCCATTCTACAACAGAGTTTACAGCTCTAATAAGTATTGAACACATCTGTATCAAATTTTAACTGCATCATAGTTCTAGGAAGGTTTACAATTGAAAAGTGAAAATTGGCAGAAACGAGGTTTGTAACGCTGCCATAAACTTTTATGGTTAGATATTAAAATCCAACTTGAAATCGATAAAATAATTTCTTTCAGGATGATAATTATTGCCTAATAAAAATATCGGACTCTTGCTTTTTGGGATTGTGTGTAAAAATATGATTCAAGTGTCTTTAGTTGTAAGCACTGATAATGCAGTCCATTATATTTGGATCTGCAAGAGTTTCTTAATATTCTCTCTGGATTACCAACCCATACATGATCTGTAACAACCTAATCAGTGCAAGAGTAGTAAATTAAAGGTTACAGTTTTAAGTGAAAATAACATTGAAGAAATAATATTCAATTGCATAATTCAAAAATAAAATATTAATCAGTTAAAATTATCGAAGTTCTTTACATATGAGAGCGGATGAAGCCGCGATAGGGGATGCTATATAAAATAAAATAATTTAAAAATGTATTGATATTTATTTAATTTATGTATTGAGAATTTTTATCCAATTAAATCGTTTGCTCATCTTGTTTATAAATCATCATATATGCATAACAATCCTGACAAAATAGAAAATCATAGGGTAAAGGCACCAGTAATAGACACTATTGTGAGACTTGTAGTAATTTTAGTACTCTTGTAGTTCATTAAATTCGCCTCAAGTTCCTTTTTATCCCTACATAAGCCCACTAGAACTCTTATTGGACCTAAATTCGTTTTAAAATAACTCTATTATTGATGTTAAGGTTGTTTTTAGAAATTTCATTTTTACAGTTTTTATAATCTTGAATTTTAAATAGCAAAAAACTTGAAAAATTAAAACATATTTTTATTTAAATTAGGAAGGTAAAAAATAATAAAAACTTCTACTTTAATTTTTGTACTAATGAATCTCTTTGCTCACGTCCAATCTCTTTGCTTTCTTAAATAAACTTCGAATAGGAATAATACAAGTAGCATTTATTATCACAAAACTTAGGTAACTCATATAAATAAAGGAAGTTGTTTTTTTTTGTTTTTTTTTAACGTTCTTTTGCCTTCTATTGGAACAAGAGAGAAAATCAGTGTCCCAGTAGTAGACAGGTCATTTTTGGGCTTATTCAAACAAAATTTACCATAAAAAATACGTTACTTAGTGGGTTGATTAACTTCACTATCTTTACAAACAATATTTTTAATGAAAAATTGTAACGATGAAAAAATAATAGATGAAAATCAAACTAACCTCCTTAAGCTACTGTAGTTAGGGAAAGAGCCTTTTATGACACTGCTAATTAAAAACTGACCTAACGTTTCCACTGCTGCCATAATCTGTTGCTACTTCATAGCTGAAGTACAGTAGAAGCTAAAGTTTAAAATTTTAAGTGTCTACTACTGGCTCAGTGTCTACAACTGGTGCCTTTACCCTAATATCTATGAATAACAACGATGAAAGTTATTACTTCGAGTCATTCATCAAAACGCCTAGATCAAGTCTAAGCCATTGAGGGAAAATCGCCAACAAGGTTTGGAAGACTGCAGCAAGGACCATTGAATAGAGTCCCAAAATACGGCCTTGGCATGCCATTCATTGACTCTATGCCAGGTAGCTGAAAACCTTGTTGAATGTGTATGCCCCATTGCCACAGGGGCCTTGAGTAGCTTCATCTAGCCCATGAATGACTTCAGTCAATGACGGTATATCAAAAGAGTTCGTGTGTTCTGTTCGCCAGATTGGTTATCATACCGCGAGATACATGGGGAGTAAGGTTATCATGATGACAATTACATAATCTCTTCTCACACTCCTACGATGCTATGCTGAATTATATTTTTAACCAACGAGTCATAGTTATAAATGTTTGTATGATAAGATCATTGTATTTAAACTATTCGAAAAATAAATATTAATTTGATTCTTAAAAACATTTATTTTTTTAAAATATAATAATAATCCCTCAGAATTTGAACATTATAATTTTATACTAATTATTGAGCAGGATGGAATTTCAGTTGCAAACCGATTGCCAACGTCATACCCCCGAAATAAAAATCACGTCTCTATGGTTCGTTATGAACTGTTATTTTATGTATTGGGTTAATTCATTGTGGATTAAATTTAGGTAAATTGCTGCAAATAGTAAATAAATAAGAAGCCTTAGCGTACCCGAATGCCCGATGTCAACACTTTGACCCAACACATTTCTTCATCTCGCTCCATCAGAAACCAAATCCACAAGCCCAGGTCAAATGCTCTCATTTACGTCTCGGCCAACCATATTCCTACGGATGTTTACCCGACGGATCAAATCTAATTTGTTTTTTGGAATTCGATCATTAATTAATCAAAGGATTTTACGTGCCCATTTAAGCCATAGTCTTAGGTTTGATAATTTTTTTTTTAATCCATATTTGTCCTAAAGTTGAAGATACTTAGCGAAGTACTGCAAACTTAACCCTTTAACAGGCAATGTATCCTGGAGGATGTGTATATTTAATGCCTTTTGCTCAATAAATGACGAAATGTCCGACGCATTATCCTACTCATTATCGTCTAATACCCTTTATTTAACCTTAAATTTCATGATACATGCGTGGGGATTAGCGTGGCTATAGCCATTGAAAGGAAAAAAAAAAGAAGAAATGTATTCTGAAATTCACGGCCTGCCCGTTAAAGGGATAATAAGACATGTAAAACATGAGGGAGAGTAGCGCCCATTGGTACCTCCTTCTGACTTCGTGTTGTTTGTTACTTAAAGAGATCCCTCATCCAACTACTTTTCAACCTTTGGTACATATCGTCGGAAGTATTTGTTTTTTTGTATGAGTCTGTTGGGATGGTCATATAGTTTGTCGTTAAATATTCTGTATTTTGTTTTGATGTGGTCTAATCCAGTAGGTATGCATTTATTCCCTATCCAATCAATTTTTTAAATTATAGTAATTTCATTTCATTTCAATTCCACCATATTATCATCAATATCATTAATTCATGTACTTATTTTAACAGAAATCCATAACCTTCATCCCCGAAGTAGTGAAAATATCAATCTGTCTGAGTCATTCAACGATTGAATTTTCTATAACTTCAAGAAAGTTCGAGTACACCCTTTTGAGCGAAATGTTTGAATGGACGGGAACAGCTGGAGATCCATTACTAATAGGGAAAGTTGTCTAAGGAGGAAGTGAGCTAATGATTTTTCTCTTCATAAAAAGTCCCTGAACTATAAAGAGTGGATAAATCAAATGGATACAATACGTACAATGTCCTTAGCGAAACTTAACGGTGACTTTTAGATTCAGAGAAAACCGATTCTGTTATTCAGCTTTCCCGAACCCTGGTTCATTCTAAATAGCAAAGGCAAATCATTTTTCTGTCTAGAAAACACGGATTTGGAAATATGGAGAAATGTTTTTAATGAAAAAATAAAACATAATTAAAAAGGGATAAACAGTATTATTACCGGACGATGCACATACATAGATTTTAATGATTTAGACGGCCAAAGTATTTTTTTAAGAATCAATATAATGGTAAGGTATCTATACAATTAGTGAGTCAACAGTTCTATGTACAATATAACATACCCTCCCCCCGCCTTTGATGTGCGGAAGTCGACTTTCGATCAGTCGTAATTCGATAGTGAACAAGTGTGTACATGTCGGGTCTCGGCGCTCTCCTAAACTTATAACTTTCCAAAGTGCATAATTCATTTTAAGCTAATATTTTCGTTTTAACTGTGATGGATTTTGATAATACAGGAAAGAACAATTTGTTTTCGCTACAGAAAAATGTAATTAACTTTCTCTGTCATTCATTTTTAACACGACAAACATCACTCTGTCCAAAATTTATTTTTTTAGATATATTTAAATTCGAGTGCCTTTTTAATGTACTTTTGAGTCCGTCCCTGTAATAATTTTCATAATACTATATAGTTCATGTATGTAACTAAGTTATTCCATAAGAAATAGCCGCGCAAAATCGCGCTTTTTTGAGCTAAGGCCTTTTGAAAGGCTCCTTGTCAAATATAGGAAATATCGACTGCGATATTTTGTATTAAAATTGTTGTTTATTTGTTTCAGGTCTATCTACTACCTCAGGTACTAAAGTAGTGACTCGTCAATCCATATTTGACCAACTACAGAATCAAAATTTACCAACTTTAAATGAAAAACTTGACTATTATCAGAATTTTCTCCTAATAAAATTCTAGGTCATTAAAATATAGTACATATAAAAGTCTAAATCATTAAAATCTATGTATGTGCGATGGCAACACGCAAACTCTCTTATACCTGTTAATTAAGTCAAAAGATATACGCGTTCTTTTTGCACGGGGTACTGTACGAGAGAGAAAAAAACAAAAACATTATTCCTGCCAATGGCTTACGTTCGCCTACCCATTCATCATACTGATTGCACTAACATTTTTTCTAGATATTGTTTTTGCCCAAGGTTCAACTCATTATTACAAATTAACTCAAATCACAAACTCGCCAGTTATGGTGAAAATTATCTCTTTTATGTCGACTTTGTAATTTAAATTCACTCATAAGCTGAAAAAAAAAAACACCGATGAGATGAATTAAGTGGACATTGGCGCACAAAATTCAGAAATAATTAAGAAGAAAATTAGGATTGATGAATTAATAGCCACATCTATTGTAATTATTTTATTAGAAAACTAGTTTCAAATGCTAGGCATTCATCTTCAGTTTTAAAACATACAAAATTTTCAACACACCAGCACTATATTACATGGATTATACATATATACTAAAGATTTCAAGAATGTAAGAAAATAAATCAAATATTGGTACTCACCTGAGGAGCTCTAGCTGATATCTGAAATATATCCATTGTGGAATGGGGAATGGCCTGGTAGGTTAAAGATTTAGTATTTATTACCCATGTAACATAGTGCTGGTGTGTTGAAAAATGTTTTTTAAGTCATGATAAGATACTACTTATTGTAAAATTTTATATTCAATTCAGAGTTCACAAGAAAGGAATCGTGTGGATTTACTTTACTGTCAGATGAGTAAAAATAATTGAAGCAATGACAAATATAAAAGTAGAGAAAGATTTCAATCCTTCGAGTTAATACTTGTTTTTCTAGTAACGATTAGTTTGAATAAATCAGTTTCAGTTGATGAGGCTATACAAAATTTTGAGATCAACATAAACCTTTTGAGATCAATTTACATTTTATGCAAAATTAAGATAGATCATGATGAAGTTACATTTCGAGGAAATATCAATCGTTCGCAACAGAGTGTGAGTCTATGATCTATAAAGGGACAACCACTTCATTACTACCTATCTCATTTCCTGTTCTTTGTACCTTGTAGATTACTGCAGACAGCTTTTCTAGACTCACACAAAAGAAGCATTGAAAATCAAAGATCAAAAGAAACACAAAGATACATGAAGATAAGATAAGTATATTATAGTAAGCTAGGAAACAAATTAGTGACAATACTACTATTAACATAAATGTTACGCTATGTAGTCATATTACCATTAAATAGGAATAGATAATGCGCCTTGATAAATAAGAAATTTTATTTACAGGCAGTTTATACGAAACACAAAATATAATAGTACCTTCATATAAATAAAAACTTAAGTCTCTTTTCAAAAGGCAAACTTGAAAATTAGTGGATAGGAAACACAAAAACAAATATTATACAAGTAAACCACACTCAGAAGTAATTTATTGGGAGTGCATAATTTGGCCTCAGTGTTGCCACAGGTACTCTCCCACCTGAGCGCAGTGTTGCCGCTTAAAAACTAACCATTACAGTTTTAATTACAAAAGTTAAAAAAAAATCGCAACTATATTTGTTATATGATACGATAGATGATGTTTTCTAAAGTTTTTATTTTTTTATTTTTATGTACATAGGTTGTGCCATTGTTGAATGATGAACTATTTACTTGTTAACATGAAAAATTCAATTACACTACTATTTTTAATCATAATTGTCCTAGTTTACTAAAAATTAATCGATTTAAACATGGAAATAGTAGAAAATCGATTTCTAGATGATGTCGTTGTAAGAGAAAATCATTGTCCTCTGATAGTTTCTCTCCTTCGTTCTGATTAAGTTGCTGCATAAAATACGGGACCAAATAAAAGATTGGGCCACTCGTGAATTCAGACAGCTACAGAATACTTTGTTACCACACCTGAATCTGGAAGAGTGAATGCTCATTGACGATTGCAACGGTGTTTAACTTGGTTTATACTAATATGATTAAAAGGCCAATATTTCTTGACAAATTAATAGTCAACATTTAGTACAGTTTAAATTTTTTTCAGAACTTTTTACTTTCTTCTAAATAAGTCCATAAATATTATAGTATCAAGAATCTACCTACTTAGGAATTCTGCGTAAGTTGCTAAAAATGTATAGTTACTTTTTAAAGAAAAGGAAAACAAGCCCAAATCGTGATCTGGAGACAGCTAGACAGGGCAGATTCTAAAACAGATGGTATTCAGCACACGTCCGCCTTTTCCATGGAACACCCCCTCCGTTACATCGGTTTGCCTTGTTAGCCAGAACTGCGATGGAATAATCCTCTAGGTTATCTCAAATCTAACTCAAACAGTCAACTTCATGCCATCGTCTGGTCTATTGTTCGTGAGGTCGGACTTAACACAACTTTTTACGAAGACTAATTCTCAAAACCCTGCCTTCACAACCTGTATGTACAATACAGTCGTTTCCTGCACAACCTAGCGGTTCTTCAACAATGTGCCCATAACGACTTCCACCCTAGTACAGAGTTATTACACTTATAACATATTTGCTTAATCTATCTCCTCATTATTTATTCAAAGAAATTATTTAAGAGCATTATAACTAATAACAAAATCACAATATTTAAATAAAAAATAATAATTCTTGTTTGTTAAAGCTCAATATTCTTATTTACTCCAAGTAGGGCAGAAAGAACGGGTTATCGTACTTGTTACCAATCTATTATTGACAAAATGGGAAAGTCGAAATTAATTCTACGGGTCCGTCAGGAAATAAATTTCAATCCATACCATATTCGAACAGGCACCGCTGAAGTCATAATGAATTAAGAAATTAAAGGTCATTTCATCATTTCACCATAAATACTCAATTTTGTAAAAAAGTGTGTGTTTCATTTAAGAATAATTAATAATTGATGATTGAATGAATAATTATATATTTAAATAATAGTTTTAATAATAAAATATATTATGGAATTCTTCTTATTTATGTACCTTGGATTATTTTTTTTTCCAAACCGCTTAAAAAAAAGTAACTTTATTAAATTTTATAGATGTCGTCGCCACTATGTAAAACGAACGAATGTGAAAGAACGCATTTTTTATATGGTTCGTTTACCGTTGAATTCTAAAAGGCTAATTTCTAACATTTTATGGTAAAATGTTAGAAATTCGTAAAAATAACAATACTGATTCCGGCCTTCTAATTATCGGATCTGAGAAATTTTAGCAAAAGGCCTTGCAGAATACATTCGGACGAACGAAATAAAAAGAATTCTTCACATTCGTTAATTTTACATAGTGTTGACAGTATGAACAATGTTAACATAACAATATTATTTCGATAACTATATGGTATAAATAAGGTATGTTGATTATAAAAATATTAAAATTAATAAAAAAAAAAATCTTCCCCAGGTGAGGCTCGAACTCACAACCCCGGCATAGCTCACGAATACTGCTGTATAAGTACCGTGCGCTAACCAATTGCGCCACTGGGGAATCCGGCCATGTCTACAGAACAATAAACTCTATATTCTTAATCAATCAACCTAATTAAAACCATCTAAAAGATGTGATAAGATAATGGAATATTTTCTAAAAATTATAAAATAAATTATGGGTCTTAAAATTGTTAAATTGATCAGATCCTAACTATTTTTCAATTAAAAAAATCTAAAATCTATCATTAATCACATTAAATAAATTGTTGGAGCTAAGAAATACAATTACTCTAGAAATACACAAACAACGTTATAACAATGCATAAGATTAGATTTAGTTTTCTTAGGAATAAAGAAAATGAATCTAACACTTTTATACACAAATGTTTAAATTATTAATTCAATTATAAATATTGTTGAGAAAAAAGTAAAGAAAAAAAAAAGGATGTTTAAATTATCTAATTATTATCATTTTACATTTTTATTATATATCCTTAAATATAAATAAAAAAACGTCCCCTAACTAAATTTTTTCATATTTCTTTACGGGCAAGAATCGTTCATTCTAGCTGTAACCGTTAAAGAGAGATATATATGACATGTTTTAAGTTTCCAATGAAAATGTTCGGGACAGTTGTTTTCCTACACTTCATCTCTCCTACACCATGTTTTATATACGAAATACTTTATCGTTTCAGAAAAATAAAATATAATAAAATAACATGTATCAATAATACCCATGACTCGTCTTTGGTAAGGAGGTACGGTTATAGTCCAACGGTTGTGAAAGGAGATTTAGCTCAATCGCCAGATTGTTTCCCTTAAATTAATATTACTCAATTTTTAGTGGCTGTATGTGCCACAGGATTATATCCCGACCTCCATAGCAATTCACGGCTGATATAACCAAAAATAAATTTTCTGCCTAATGCTAAACTCAAACCCGGTTTTAGAGTCTATTACATACCCTACTTAGACTCTATTGACATTTAAAAATGGCAACAACTAATGTCATATCTTCATTATAGAAGAACTCTTAACATAGGATATGAGGATATTGAAATGAATTCACGGATCCACAATTACCGAACAAAACTTAGAGACTTCAATACAAAAATGAAGGTTAACTCATAGAGGTGCGTGGTAAGAATAAATCAATATAGGTTCAACAAATAATTTTTAGAAATATATTACATAAAAAGTGCGGAAGGCTATAATGAAAAAATAAAATAAAGAAGAACCGCGAAGGTTAAAAATTAGCAATAGAATTAGGGAAAACGTAGAAAATAAATTAATGAACTAAATGTTTCAGTGAGAGATGAGAAAAAGCATAAACTTATAATAACGGAAGCTGGGATGAAGAGAGGAGCGCACTTTGAAAGAATGAAAAAAATATGGGAAAGGAAGTAAAAGAAGGGGGTAAAAGATTAGCGATGATGCACAAACCAATGCATTCATTGCTATTTATAACATTGAAGTAAATTGCTCGTAAAATAAATTAAAATTTAATAAAAATTGGAGATAAAACAAATTTAACTAAATACATTATAACCAACGTTTCATTTTATTATTATACATATTTTTGATATGTCTTTTAGCTGGGAGTCTATACTTCTTTGGTGTAACGATTTTTTCACATTCAAAAATATGTAACATTTTTTTAGCACTCGAGTGTGTAACATTTTGACACGCTCTAGCTATTATCGTGATGCTCGGATCAAATATTATTTTAAAATACTCTTTATTCTTTCTTACTTTAAATTAGAAATTTAATGAAAAATATTTTTTGTATAATAACATTTGTCGCTAGGACTTTCCGTTTAGGATATATATTGGTTTGAATGAAAAAAGTCGTTATAAACCCTTACGTTCTCGCTACTTCGTTTATTTTGAAAAATAGTTAATTTAATTTGATTATTAATTTATATTGATTTATACTTATTCCTTTATATAATACTAGCATACCCTATGCGGCTTCGCCCGCTCTCATAAAGAAATTTGATTATTTTAATTAATAATTGAATTTCATTTTTTTATCTATAAATATGAAATAAGGAATTCAGCATTATTTATTCAATGATATTTTCACTAATGGAAGTCATTTTCACCCTGGTTAAAACTGTATTGGCTCGGTGTTCGAAGAGAACCATCTGGTTGGATTTAAATTTCTAACCATAAAAGTATATGACAGTTTTGCAAACCTCGTTTCTGGCACTCAAGACTATACATTTTGAGCATTATTATAGCAAAATTTATTATTACAAACCTTCCTAGAACTATGAAGATTTAGTTAAAATTTGGTATTGTGTTTCATAGTTTTACCATTGCAAACTCTGTTGCAGAATTATTATCGCTTTTTAACATCTTTATGGCATAATAATTGAAAATCATTATATTTTATTGTTGCTAAACGTTCCTTGAACTATGAAGATGATTTGGTTAAACTTTGGTACAGATTGGTTCAGAATTTCTCGCGGTTAGTGATCAGAAACGAAAAATGGCCTTTTGTCCTTTTGTATAATAGTATAGATTAATATGAGAAAAAAAGGGCTATTAAAAAAAATTATTAATTAAAGTAATTTGATAAATGTATAATTTAATATAATGTATAAATGTACAAAATGTATAATTGGGAAAATCAGTAGATAATAGATACTACATATCCACGATCTATTGTTTTTCCCTGTCAGGGAGAAATTGAGTTAGTTTGTTTTTGGTCGTAAAAGGAATTTCATTTTATTTAAATGAGACATTTTTTTAAATATTTATACTAATACTTAAAAAAGAAACTGTGAAAAATTACGAAGGAATTATAGTTGATTCAGCATATAATATTTGTAATCCTCAATGATCTATGAATCTTTTTGAAAGTGAATATTTCCCACAGGGTTCTATTACACTAGTAGAAACTCATAGGGCAGCCTCAGAAGTCAACGCTCCGTTAGCCGATGCCTGTGGTCAGTTCGTGGTTTTGGAGTAATTGAGGGTATTTATAAGAATTAAAAACGAAAATTACTCATTGCAGCTGATTCGATTTTTTTAAATAATTAAATTTACGTTTACCTAACATTTCATGGATCGCGAAATTAGATATACAGGATGCTCAATACTTTATTGTCGGTAGGGTAGAAGGATGTAGCCATCCTCTGTTCCACTTCATGCACAAGTTGAGAACTGGTGGTTGTGGTTTTGTTATTAGGGGTTTCATATCCTCAATCCGCCTAGCGATCATCGGAATATTCCTTGAAAGGGATGTAGAATACAAGAACACTAACATAAACCTGTACTCTTAGGGGTGAAGTAGGAACGATTAAGAAGAATGCAGTGGAATATAATAAAAGGTAGCTAGGTTTTGAATAAGTTTAAATTATACAGTAAGTGAAGTTAGAGGGCAGTATATGGAAGTTCAGCATCTTCAGGTTACAATTTGGTACAATATATTAATTATATATCAATACTAATGGTATTGATCGTTCCATACCATCACGTGTAACTCAACTGACTATTGTTGGCAATTGCGAATTATGACTCCTTCATGCTTGGTACTTGTTAAATCTTAAACTTAATAGAAGAGGTAGTATCAGCCTTGGTTCTAAAAAATAAACTGAAGTATTTAAGAAATCTTTTTTATAGATATCCGAGTACAGATACCGTCGATTAACCTTTTATTGGTCATACATTTAAAGAGGGATAGTTGCATACACACTTGGTATAAAATAAATCTCATAAGTACCCAAATGGCTAGAAAAAAATAAATAAAATTTCTTTTAATATGTCCACAATCTGCACTCAAAGGCAGGGAGCCTGTTCGTCACAGATTTTTATCCGAATGTATTTGGGTGGTTCTACCTAAAAAAAACAACAAAAAAAACACATTTTTTCTTTTCGTCCGACCAGCCTCAAGATCTGAGAAAAACATTTAAAAGTATGTTTTGTTTTTTGTTTTTTTTAATCAATACATTTCTATTTTAGATTGAATGTAATTCTACTTCAGCAGACTGGCCCTAGAGATTTTTTCATGTAACGTAGAAAACGAAAAGGTCCTTTTTTTAGTTGTTGCGAGGAGGTCAAAATTTGGTAAACGTGGATTAACGTTTCTTGACTATTTGGAAATAGGAGATTTTTCTCATTTTACTCATATAAACAACCATTGTGTTAACTTAAAACTTCTATGTAAAAAACGTCAGGGAGAAAAATCGATGTTTTTTATATATAACATTAGTACTAAAACATGTTGGACAACTTAAAGCACATTGAAGCAAATAACTTAAATTAGAATTTATTACATAATATATAAATTTGGTTTGGACGAGTTAATATGTGGTGGAACTATGCGTAATCGTTTGAAAAAAAATAAAAAATTGAAATTGAAAATATAGGTATTTTTTAAGCAAGAAATGTTGGTTTTTAATTATTTACATTTTCCAAACTATTCCTTGAATCAGTCATCGCTTGTCAACTCTTCTGTGTTGTTTGTCCTGAAGAAGACCTTCGAACGTTGGGCAGAATTATATTATTTTTACTGGGACGTATTGTTTCTTTTGGACTTAATCCCTGATCATCTTCCTCTACATTTAAATTTAAAATATATTAGCTCAGTATAGAGATATATATTAACTCAGAGAGAGAGTGGAACCAATAAATCAACAGCAACTTAAATACGTTTTTCAATAATTAGTGTTAAATAGTGGACGATGAAGCAGATTCTATATCTAGACTTCAATGTTTAACTAACGGATTTGTTCGATTTACGTTGATTTCATTTTTAAGATAGAAAAAGAAGATGAAAAACATCAGAATTCTAATTATATGTTTTTGTTGGGGATCTTAAAATACAGGATGAGATAGAATTCTAACGTGAAGTGAGAATTTTGTAGCCGTATTGACTTTGCTTCTAGGTTGGAAAGTTCACCCTCTATATGGCTTCCCCCAGTTCAGTTTCTACTTAACTGAAACCGCACCACACCAAGCGGAAGAGTGTCAGTTTACTTTGTTGGGTAACCTGAGGTAGACGTATCGTTTGCTCTAAGTCACCGAACCTTTGAAACAAGCTGTAGTAAATTACGCAAGTTCGCAAGGGGATAGCAGGAGAGATTATTGGATCAATTTGAATGTAAACTATTATTTAATTGTGGAGATTAAACTCATAAACTTTAGACAAATACAATTTTAAATTTACATAGAGAATTTAAATTTAAAAACAGCAAACCATGAATCAGAACTATGCATTGAACTATGTACAATAAAAAAATTTACAATGATTTTACCTGAAATCACATTTTTACTTAATCCATTGTATAATCCTTACTATTTGACGATTTTACAAGCAGTATCAATGCTTATTTTTTTAATATAATAGTTTTAAATTTTGTTCAACCAGTGTTAATCAAGTACATGAAAAACGTTCCTGTTGCTAACAAAAAAATATATCGTTAGAGAAAAGTATCATTGTACAATAATTATAAAATTGGATTTCAGAAAACTATTGCTAACGTCAGCGATATCGATCGGTACCTTTAAATCGATTTTGGACCATCGATTTTCGAAACCATTTCTTTTCTCAGGAATCGGCATTTGGAATCGACACTTCTCTTGAAATAATCTAGGCTGTGATACTTGCTTCATGTAATATTTATAATAATGTAGCTTTGGAAACGATTACCGTAAATTGCTTCATTGCGGCTATTCATTACTTTTCATATTGTTTCATTCAGATGTTTCTCCAATATGTGCCTGTCACAAGAATTAGGACCAGTTTTTAATTTTATGAACTAGAACCACGAGTATTTTTTATCATTTTAAACTTTTTAATCGGAAAATCTGTCTGTGGAATTTTGAATTAGGTTTAAGTAGGAACTCTGGTTTGATTTCACGTCCGTTGCTTGGATACTGCCTTGTACAAATACGATATTAGCAGTTGAGTAATTGAATGGCTCCGCCGAAAAACGTTCTAAGCAACAATTTTAAAGTTTTTTAAATGTATTATAAATAGTACATCATAGTATGATATAGCAATCCATTATGTTATTATACATGTGAGTATAACAAATTACAAGGTGAAAAAAAAATCTAACTTACAAAACTAACAAGAACTTTAAATTATGATTTTCTTTCACTGATTACTCAAAATTTTGTTTGTCGCTTAGAACGTTTTTCGGAGGAGCCATTCAATTATAGATTCTTTGTAGTTTTAGCGTTGAAAAACTATCTCCAGCCTCCCGTAGAATGAGTTAACAACGATTGAATATCCTTCCGCCATCTTAAAATAGTTAAATCGTCAAATATTTTTTTAAAAAGTGTCCTTTTAAGGTCCGCCATCTTAAAACCGTTAAGTATTTTAAAACAGCATCCTGGAGGACAACAATGGCGGAAGTTATCCTTCGGATAACTTAAAAAACCGTTGAAAACATATTATCCTCAAGGACGAAAAACTAATAAAATTCCGCCATCTTAAAACAGCAATCCTTAAGGACGAAAAAGATTATTCTAATTGTGGATAGAGAGAGTGGCCAAGGATGTCCTTCGGCTTTAAAAAAATCGTCAGATCCTGGCAGATCTGTAAAACAGTTACAATTAGTACAATTACAATTTTTACTTAATTGGTTAAAATTTGGTACAGTTTCGGGGATAGGAGAGGGGGGAGAGGGAATTTCCCTATTAACTTTATTCCCAACTTTTTCTTTGAGTCGCTTAGCAGAACTGCTCGACAAAGGACTGCGCATGATCTAACACTCCATTATTCTAAAATTCTGCCATATACAATCTCAATGTAATAACGCTACTTTTAAGTGTAGCTTTAACTTTCAATTGAATATAGATACAAGGGTATTAACTTTACGCATACCCTGTGTATAACAACTGTTTTTTCTGTTTTTTTGTTATAACAACTAGTTTTTCTGTCAGATGTTTTCGAGTTCATTATACGTTTTCTCGAACTGTTTTATTATAAAACCTTTAAAATTGAACATTATTCAATGAAAGAGAAAGGAAAAGCAGCTCAGAAATGATAGTTCCTACTGGCTGGTAATTCTATTCTTGACCTCTATGGTAAAGGACGGTGTTTCAAATGTCAAACTATGGTATAGTTTTATCATTTTCTATCGGCTTCCTTGTTTTTATTTCAGTTTTTATTTTATTAATAGTATAGAATATCACGACCCCCAAAGCTTTAAACTTATAGAAGGTTAAAGTTACCTCTGGTTTAGAATCGTGGAGGTATTTCGTTATTGTTACTTTAAATGTACGTTAAAGTATTGGGTTGTTTCACATGAAATGTCCGATTTTATAATATTTGAAATACATAGAGGATTTTGCGAGTCTCTGTTGTTTACTTCCAAAGTTCACATATCATAATCAAGCAGTTACTAATCCTCTACTTTTCTTTTATAAACATTAGCTTCCCAATCAATTACACACTGTTTAGTATACCTTCAAATATGAACATGGAAACACGCGATTTTCGTGTAATATTTTTTTATGAGTTTAAACTAGGTCGTTCGGCAGCTGAGGCTGCTAGAAACATCTGTAAGGCGTTTGGGGAAGGGAGTGTAAATGAACGAACCATTCGCCGTTGGTTTGCTAAGTTTTCGACTGGGGATACCAACTTGGAAAACCAGCCCCGAGGAAGACCTCCAACTGTAATTAGAGAGGTGAGACCATTACCTCTACAACCTACTGCAATGAAATTGGCCAAATGCACGAAAAATTATTGAAAAAACAACCTGGATTGGTAAATCGGAAGGGCCCTATACTCCTACACGACAACGCTAGACCCCACGTTTCAAAACTTACCATGCATAAATTGAAAGAGCTGGAGTACGAAGTTCTTCCGCACCCACCATATTCTCCCGACTTGTCTCCAACAGATTATCACCTTTTCAGGAATTTAGACAACTTCTGCAGAGGAAAACTTTTTGCAAATGATGCTGAAATGAAAAGTGCGTTTTCAGATTTTGTTTCACTTCAAAGCTCAGAGTTTTTCAAATCCGGGATAAAAAAGTTGTTGTCACGTTGGGAAAAATGTGTAGAAAAAGAAGGTAAATACTTCGAATAAAATTATATTGTTTTCATATTGTATTTTTACTAAAATCCCTTTACCTTGAAAACGGACATTTCATGTGAAACAACCCAATATGATGATCATTTTAAATAACTATGTTTTGATATGAACATCTTAATTAAACCCTAAGTCCCTCCACTGAAACGTACTTTTTTACACGTATACATATATAAGAAAAACCTCCACGATTCTTACTATTCACTTAACTAATTTTACTCACAATCCGACTTAACCACTTACTCACTAGGGTGGCAGATATATGAGTTTAGTTTTACAAACTACATAAAACTGTAGAAATATATAAATCTGTTCAGAAAGGTAATAGATACACGGTGGAACCTCGCTAGTCCGACGATCAGGGTTATCCGACCCTCCCTTGGAGTCCGGTCGGGTGGAGAATATTTTTGCGGAAATCCTAATAGTCTAGCAAAAGGTCGGGTAGTTTTAATTTACTTATATATTATTAGCGCCGCCGCTCGCTAATTAGTAGAGGCAAAGCGTCAAAATATTCAACCTTTTCTACGTTTCATTAAAGTATCTGTTGCACGGTCGATTCTAGAGAACACCTTTAAATATTCAAAATTATATCAAAATAAACTAAATTTTCTTTTATTTGAGCAGAAAATAAGCCCTATAGCTCAAACGGAGACTAAGACGCAAGTTTTCAAATTTTCGGAATTCTCTCAAGAAGTGGTGGAAATAGTATTTCCCTCCCCCCCTCCCCTCGGTATTGCTCTATACCTTCTTAAAAATGACGTTTAGAGCCCACTTCATTTTAAAGTTGAGTTAGTTTGCTACAAATATAGTGTTACTAAGGCTAATGCTTCTATAAATAGCAGACTAAAATATATCTATGTAAAGATATTATTTTATAGGTGTATATAAAGTACGTTTCTATTCCCTTTATTTTTATAAAATGTTAATATATAACTTATAGTGTAATTATGATACATTTTTAAATATGAATAACATGTTTTATTGAAATCTCCGGTTAATCTGACCTTTCCCTTATGGGTCGGATTAGTAAGGTTCTACTATGTTAGAATTCGTACAAATAAACATAGTAATTAAGTAAATTACGATTAAAGTTAAACATTTTGATCAGGTGATATTAAACTATTAATAATCAAATATAATTATTTCATTTTTCTAGTCAAAAAGTCTGAAAAGATGCCTGAACGTTTAGTTTGTTAAGGCAGCGAAACTGAAAGGATAGCTCTCTAAGTCACGTTGGGCGACAAAAGGTTCACAGATATTAGCGCTGAAAGCCACTGTTAACAGTATAATTGGCCCTGGACATGGTACAAAACGTGAAAACTTTGCGACCATTTTCTTTTCAACTCCTCACGGTAGCTACACTAGGGGACAAACTGCAGCGGCTGCGAGCCTTTAACGGGCCACAGATATAGAAATAACGGGCCCATCCCTTCTCTCATTCCTCCTTTATCCCTCTCTCTCCATCCCCCCTCAGCCTCTCTCAATCTCGCTCTCTTTTCCTCCCAGAGGTTTTCAATCTGCCTCGAGGGAGGGGGTGCAAAAAAATTGCTCCCATTCCTCGACGGCATGACTAAACACCGCCTGTCAGTTCCCGTCCTGGCTCTTTCTCTTCTTCCTCGGCATTCTTCCTCATCCTATACGAAGTGTCTTACCCTCATCCTCTGATGGGAGTCCGTAGCTACATCAGAACCGCAGTGGGGAGTCTCACGAAAGTTCCCTTTTTGAACTATGGCAATATCGTACCAACCTTTCATTCATTGGATTTAGTGCAGCAAGCATATTACATTTTTTCCTGGATCGAATCCCAGAACATATCCCATTGGCGCTGAAAAACATTTTATTTTTCTTTGAAAAATGTTTAAGAAAAAAACATTTTCTTAAAGTCCGCTTTTGCGACAAACAAACAACTCTTACAGATCTATATGAATTAGAATCTTGAAAACTTTCCCATTCATAAATCATAGTTAGTAAAAATTAAATTGGTAATTTTATTAAGAAATAAGAAAAAAAAACAACAATAGGTTTTATTATTTCACCATGATTATTTCTCAGTCGCTAAACTATAATTTAAAAATTAGGATATAAAGACTATTATACTACAAATAAGTCTGTATCGTTCATGAAAGGACAACTCCTTAAGCTTTTCGAAAATAAAGTACTGAGTAGAATATTTGGCCCAAAAAAGGATGAACGGCTTGCTGTTTTAACATTAAAGTTAATGCCAGGAAATTTCTACAACGGTCATTTATGTGGCATTGATATATTCGCTACTAACTCCTTCCAAGGCGTTACGTCCTGTATGGTGAAAGGTCAGATTCCAACTATCTTGCGTACAGCTAGTTTTTCTCGGAGTCAACGGTAGCTCACTCATAACTGCAAAAGCTGAAAACTATTAAAATTGTGTAGGAAAACTATTATCTTAGGTGATGTATTTAAATTACATTTAATAAATTTCAAAGATTTAAAATATTTTAATCATGAAATTAATTCATATATAATTAACACATTCATATATATATAACATAATAACGGAAATATATTTCAATCATTTTAGAAGGAAATGTGAAGAAAAGTGTTCTACAAATCGAACATTAAAAGTAAAATTAAACCAGAAATCGCTATTTATCAATTGCAGGAAATTAATTTTTAACGTAATTAAACACTACCGGTATTCTATTGGTTCAATTTGAAGTGAAAAGAGGTCTGTATCATTGTTGAAAATATAAACTATTTTTGGTTTCCTTTACTATTTAGCCTAAGTTATTTATTAGTCAGGGGCCGCACAGTAGCTAGATTCTATTACAGGATTTTCAATAGACACTCTGAAAAAGAGCCTTCGTAACACATCTCCAATATCCTCGCTCCCTTTAGGCACAACAAATAAACTTATTTCCCGAGGAAATGGAAAACCCACAAAGGTTGGTATCGATAGAACCGCAGGCACACCGTTTCAACAGTTAGAGCATCTCATTGTGAAAATACCTTCTCCATTTCCGGAGGACGGACATTTCAAAACTTTGTTGATTCCCAGGGTCTGTAAATTAAATCCTTTTCAATTTGTATGAAACATTTATTATATTTTGGAAAGTATCAGATTGGTGTCATATTATTAAAAATCATCTATTTATTTCTGTTTAGGAACACTATATAGAATAGAATAGAACAGAAAATAAACTTTATTCTGGCACGATGTCCCCTAAGAATAATATAATGTACATAAATAGAAACAATGAGCCTAGCTTTCATAAGATGAAATGAAATAAATTAACAATCTGGTTAACTATTTACAATTTTACAAATAAAGAACAAAAACAGACAGAGATGAAATAAAAATTACAAAAATCTAATAATTGTAGGAGAAAAAAAGGCCTATTTACATCTACTGAATGCTTTTTTTTTTACTTTTTTTTTTTTTTTTTTTTTTTTAGTGAGGTTTTGCTAGTCAGTATCATTCTGGAGGAAAAGGAGGTATTGAAAGAGAAGGGATTTAAATGTGGACAGAGATGGAGCATTACGGATATTACAGGGTATTGAATTCCATAAGGAAGTAGCACGGGAAATGTAGGAATGGTCAAATGATGTACTCTTATGGGAAGAAGTATACAGGTCTGAGGAGCGAGATCTTGTAGTGCGGGAGGAGACCGAGGATCTGGACTGGAAGATGTTATAGATGTAGGAGGGATTCCGAGAATTGATGGTTTGATAGAGGAAGGAGGCTAGGAAGTAATTTCTGCGGGATGAAGGATAAATCCATTTTAACTCTGTATATAGATGTGATGTGTGGGAGGCTTTTGAAACCCTATAGATAAACCTAACGAAACAGTTCAATAGTCTTTTTAGTTTACACATATATACATATATACATAAATAATTCCGAAAATATTTAACAAATATAATTTGCTGAAACAAATATTGGATTTATTATAAAATATAAGGTAATGACGTAAAAGTAAATTAATTTCAAGTCATAAAAAAAAGTAAAAGTTGCTAATATGTTCTAATTAGGTTTCATAATATTACCTGTAACAGGTAAATGAACCTCTCCATATGAAGCAACTCTTGGGATAGCTTTCCATGAAGTAAGTAAATAACAGATAGTCGTTAACTAGAGTTCACACGTTAGCAGCTAAATAGCAAATGAGAAATAAGACAATCCTAATCGATATAGGTGGCAGTGCATTTTGCTAAGTAAGCAGTCAAGATTTGCTCCCGAAAATTGGAAAGATTCCTAACAGAATAACAGAGATATCTTATGAAGTCCTAGAAATACTTGGCTTCTGAAGTTCAATGTTACTTCAAACATTTCAAAATTTTCAAATTAAAACTCAGTAATACATAGTTTGAACTTGAACATTAGAGAATGTCCTATTTTAATAGGAATTGATTTTCAACAATTCAATCTTTTTCGCTTCACGACCCCAAATAGTAAAAATAAATTAACTTTATATATCGTGACCCCCCCCCCCCCCCCCCCCCCCCGGATGATAAGAGTAAGCTTTGGATTTTAATTATAATTATGTAAATATGATTTTATTTTAAATATTATAAATCAACCTGCACTAATTTTATGCCTTTAAAGAAAACTCAGACAATAAAAAAAAAAATGTATTACATCTATTCCCCAGTTTCCAGTTAAAAGTTACCTGTTGAGATTCAAGATCGGCTCATTTATATGTCTGCCCTCAAAACGTTACGATCGCAATTTACGTCTGAATAAATAAATAAGTTTTAGCTTGCTCGACGACATGAATATGGAAATTCAGTCACAGAAGCATTGGAAATATTATTACTGATATTTTTTTAATGGGGTTTTCCTCTATGGTTGCTCTAAAAACTAAATATATGAATCGTATGTCATCACTCGAGAACAATTTGATTTTATGTTTCTATCGAAGATCCAAGTATGCAGGAAACCTTAAATCACATCAATAATTTATAATTAAATGATTTCTTTATTTTTGAGAACCCCCAGTTTGAGAACCGCTGCCCTAGATATTCATTCGATTTGATTATATGATACTATTTTAATTTTTTATAAAAAAAAATTATTCTTAATATCTTTAGCAACTAGTGGCAACATAGGGAAGAGGTATGATGGATTTCAGGAGGGCTATATATGCCAGTGTGTTGAAGATCAATAACAAGGAGAAACTGGTTCAGATTTTAGAATGAGCGCTCTCCATGTGTTGCATGCCAGGAGGTAATCTGGAGTAGCTAGTTACACATGTTAATTGCTCATCAAGCCATCTTTAGTGTAGTGGTTTCGACGCTCATCCCAACCCAAGTGGGGGTAAGGTTTTTTGATTTGAGTCTGTAATGGTAGACACTCAATCTCTCATCAGTAAATATCCGAGATTGTTAAGAAAACTGAAAATTACTCGTAATTTGACATGCTCTAGCTCTGTTAGTTTTGCTCGGATCGAGAATTTGACACACCACAAGTCGAAAATGTAATGAAGAATTTTTTTGTTGGATATAATTTGTCACTAGGACCTACAGTTTAAGAGGTATATTGGTTTGAATGAAAAAAGTCAGGTTTGAAATTCTTATTATAAAGTGTTGGGGTTTTTTGACACGCTATAGCTTAGTTGGTGTTGCTCGGATCAAAAATTTTACAACTTGTCAGTTATCTAATGAAAAATTAATATAATTTAGCTGAAAGAAAATGAAGAATTGAATTAGTCATCTGATATAACAATTTTATATATTTGTTATTATTATTCAATAGTAAAATTTTACTTCATTGTATCGCTTTTTGTGTATACAAAATTGCTCTCCTGTGGAAATAAACAATAAAATCATACAGGTAAGTGGAAAAAAAAACAAAAAAAACATAAGGTCATAGGCGGTCAGCAGAGTTAAGCTATTTAATTAGAAAATTTTTCTCCTACAGAAAACTGAATTACAGGTAAGAAAAAAAAAAAAAAAAAAAAAAAAAAAAAAGAAAACAAGAGCATTGTGACGGTCAAGGGGTTAATCCCTAAAAATGTTCCATGTTATTCTTTCTTTAGCCAACAGGTTCAAGGGAGCCATTTTTTTTTATAATCAATAAACATAAAAAAAAAAAAAAAAAAATACAGATCAAACTAAAAAATACTAGCTTAATATTCATTCTGCCCGGTATAATTTTTACAACCCTACTCCATACTACAGAGCGAACTGTGGTTAGGGAAGAAGATCGGAGAAGTTCTATATTTCCTTCTTCTTCTTTTCTCTCTTTTACTTCTTTTCTGAGATATTCGTGGTTTTACTGAAGTTTCCTCCCAGCAGAGTTAAACAAAATTTAATAATAGCTATTTGACAACAAATTCCCTGGAATTAATCACCTAATTTACAATGGTTAAATCTTTCAATCAAATAATCATTAGTTCACTAAAAATTCACTGAAAGATTATGTCACTATTAAATTAGACGATTGATTTCAGGAAGTTAGTTATCAAATAGCTATGAAATAATTTTGCCCATCTCTGCCTCAGCCCACAAATACAATGATGCTGCAATACTATGTTTACAAAGATACTATCGATCTTACTCCATAGCACCGAGTTTAGAAAAAAATCATATTGAAATCGCTTGATCATGATATGGAATTAGATAACAATTATTCACCTAATTAAATTAACAAATAGTTGTTGGAGAGAAAACACAAAAAATGGTCCAACAAAAATAAGGCAGAGGCTTTAAATAGAGACAATAAACAGATTAACGAAGAAAGGCGATTGGCCAAATAGAGAAAGATGACTAGAGCTTCTAGTATGTTTCTCGATATGCCAAACTTCGTCCCTGAAAATCCATCTCCGAATGCTGTGAATTTTGGATGTCTTTCTATTTCATTTTCCAGGTTTCATATAAAAAATAAATAAATAATATTATCTTTTTGTAACGAAGGGAATATCTTTATTCAACAAGATCGAGTTTAGGATTCCTGTGCTCTACTTTCCACTAGATATTTTCAATAAAATATCTTTAACAAGGGTTCCTTTTTCTTCCATCGATACTTTTAAATATTTAAAATAGGTGACATGAGGAATATGACAATCTTCTCTCTTGAACGAAAGGGAATATCCTGAGTCTTCTTTTGCTTTATTTCCATACCAATTTGAGTGCACCCCTCCATGACATCTATACGAGTCTCGCTATTTTAGATAGTTTGTTTAAAAAGACATGTTAGAGACGTGGACTATTTTTGTTTTAAATTTAAAAAAACTACCAAACTTAAAACTCAAGACACTACTCCTCTTTTTCTACTAATCGAACATTTACTAGACAAGCGTTCAAAGCTCCCAAATAAATTACAAGAGACTTATTTTCATGACAATAAGATTGAGCTTTGGGGCACCACTAAACCTTCCAAATCTTCTCGTATCCAATCATCACAACCCAATATCTTCGTTGCTCCTTATTATGTCACAAACAAACTTATCCGTAAGATATCAATGTTCCATTTGTTGCTGATTTGGCCCAAAGCAGCTACCTATCCTCTCATAGCTAACTCCATACCCACTTGAACCGTTTAGTAGCGTTTGAAAAGAAGATGGCCAACAGACCTTCTCAAGTAGAAATTTTATTAAAGTGCTAATAGTGAGTAGTTCTTTGCATATTATTGACATTCCATTGTAAATCTTCAATTTACTTGTTGCAAATTATGTATACAATTGTAAATATCACTAAATAGTTTTTAAAAAAGTAATATTAAATGTTTCTTTGGCATAACTCCTATTTATTTTCCATTTGTAACATGCTTCGGAGACAACGCTCCACACCAATAGTTTTACAATTATATAATATGTCATTTACCTCTTAATGTGTGATTATTTTCACATTGGCTATTCTCACATGTTACAAGCCATACTACTAAGCAATGTTCATTACTTGTTTATAGATGGTCTTATTATTATCTACTAAGGCTATTTAATATGGTGTTTATATAAAAACTATATTTTATTTCAGCTGCATTGTCACTAATAATCATATATTTAATTATATACTATTTAATTTTTTTTTAATAAGGATTATTTGATTTAATTAAAACTATATTTTTAATTTATTTATTATATTAGCGTAATTGGTTCCAATTTTATCCATATCTGTTTTATAATTTACCGCTCGATCTATTGCTTTACTTATGTATATTGCTTCTAATTATTTTCTGTTATGTGTTTTATTTTCATGATTTAATATTGTGGTATTTTCAAAATCGAATTCGTGTTTTGATTTTAGTGCATGTTCACACAGGGCTGTTTTATTATTATTGTATTTTTTATTAATTCTATTGCAGTCTTATTTGTATTGGTTTATTCTTTTTATTAAGTTTTGTTTTGTTTCACCAATGTAGTGGATTTTTTACAATTTATTTTATAAATTAAATCTTTTTGTTCCATTTATCTGTTTTGTTAATGTTTTTTATTTTGTTTTTAATTTCAATATACTTAGAGACCTGATGATGGAGCATTGTCTCCAAAACATGTTACAAATGGAAAATAAATAGGAGATATGCAATAGAAATATTTAATATTATTACACCTCCTTCAGCATAAAAGATTATAAAAAAAGTAATATTTCAATTGTTTTTGACCAAATTCTGTTTCGTATCCCCTGCATTATAATGCCAGATATTTTACAAAGAATAGATTGTTACTGTATATTAGTTTAAATAACTTGACCACTGCTAAAACAACAAATGGAACCCTCGGGACATATATGTTGGAAACACTAATAATGGCCTGGGCCATTTGTAACCCTCCAAGCAATTAATCCGACAGCTGTGGTAGGACTGGGGGTGCCATACTTCATAGCTAAAACTTATAGTAACTAATAACACCACAAATTAAACCTAATTTATCCTATTGTTAGATATTTAATCCTATTGTAATTGTATTTAAAATCGTAAAAAAGAAATATTTCTGTAAAGAAACTTTATAATTAGAATTTCAAAATAGATAAAGCCTTGCTACCTAAAAATATGAACACAAAACAAAATCAGAACAACATAATGGAATATTAAACATTGTTAAATGTTTAAAATGTAAAAACTGGAAAATTTTCGACATTGATACCAACTGTTGAAAAAAAAATGATCTCAATAAGATCAAGATTCAAAGCAAAGAAACGTGGTAAATGTTTTTCGGATAGGTATATATTTACATTCGGGTAGGATCACTATGTACAATCTTTTTTTGGATTATAGCTAATGTAGATTTATAAGTAAAGTAGGTTGTGTAATTCTTACTGGAAAGGTTGATATTACGTATATTACATAAATTAATATACATATAAGTATATTTTATAAATATTATTATACAGTAAATCATATTGGTTTTAAAACATAAGGCATTGATTAACTAATTTTTGTAATTAATGAATATCAATAATAATTGTTACGAGAAGTGACGCACGGTTACACTCTTGAAGCCCAATTAGTACCCGTAAAAACATGTGCCACGTTAAAAATTAGCAAATAATTAATAATTTGGATTTTAATCACGATCTTTCAAATAATTTTATCTCTTTTTAATTTTAGAGCTTCAAACTAGAATACATATTTTCATTTGTAGTTTGATATGTTCTGGCCTTAATTGTTTGGTTATTAACATTGAAAAAGTTTAGAAAAAAAATTACGAAAAAAAAACATAACGTGTGATATTTTTTTCAACTGGAATCCTCAAATCATAATATCACATTTTTATATAATTTATCTTATCATAGCTAAATCGAAGGTAACCAAAGATTTTATGGAATAAATCTCAAATAATTTGAATGAAAAATTGGTAATCTGTGGGTAATTTTTCACAAACAACATGTAAATTACATAAAGCTCGATGGCCGAGCGATTTGGGAAGAGGGTCTCAGCGAGCACAGTACTGAAGGTCGTGGGTTAGAATCCCACCTGGGTGGGTTAAAATTTATTTCGTAGCGGACCCACGAAATGAATCTTGACCTCCCCACCTTGCCTAGAATACGTTGGTAACCTGTAGGATAGCTCGTTCTTCCTGCCCTAGTTGGAGTACATAAGGACTTTAAGCCCCCAAAAAAAATATTATATTAAAAATTAATTTTTAAACCACGTGTCGCAAATTGCTGAAATTGTTCTCAAATGTGGATGTGCATGCAGGGTAACTTAAAAGATGTTTTTGCAATTTGCTTCTACCAAGATGTAAAATTAAATTAAAATTTTAATTTTTTTCTAGGCTTTCTGCTTACTGGCATTTCTAGTAACTATGGCCATGTTCATAAAACAGAGGCAATCATAACGGCAAACCTAAAGATTAGCCAGGAATGCAAAAAATAATGCGATGAAGGAATGCAAATGAATTTATAAAAATCACTAATTGTTCAATAATAAACGAAACCAAAACATTAAACTGACAGAGTTCCTTGATCTCGATTACGAATCAAGGTTGGCTTTGATGCAAAGTTCCCGTGATTGTGTGCGTGGTAGGTTCGAGGTAATTAGAGGTTGGTGTGGCCCGTGCTAAAGGTCAGGCGGCCGATTCTAATGAGTAAATCGGAGGCAACAACCCGCTACTCCGGGCTGGTTTCTTTTTATTTACCTGTTCTCGAAACAGGTTTTCAGTTTGACTGGTTATTAAGGTACATTCTTTCCTAGACCGCTCGGGCAAGCTTCCAGTCATTTCATCAGCCCATCCTGATCCATACTTCGGAACACATAATTCGCCAAAAAAAAAAATAGAATATACCTAGCTCCCAGTCAAAATAGAATCACTATCCCAATTAAGAAGTGTATTTGTTAATAAAAATCAACTTCCAATTGGATGTAGTAGTAGAAATAAAAAATTTAAAATGAAAAGATTAATTATCAAGGATATTACTTTTTAATATTTTTACCATTATATCTTCTTAAGAAAAATAATAGACAAGCAAAATATATGGCAATTTATATTTTTGTTTCTTTTGTACAGCCTTACAACCTTAGCCTAAAAAAGTTATCTACGAAGAAACTAAGATTTGTTTTTCCCATTTGCCATTTGTGAATAAAAGTCAATTCATTCACTGTTTTTACACTTAGTATCTATAATAGTGAATCTATTCACGAATAAAAAATTGTGAATAAATTGTCTCGCAAAAGGCAAATTACATTAGAGCAAGAACTTTATATATTTCTAGTTTCAAGTAGAAGTTTGCACCTTAAATTTAGTAAGTTATGAATTATCTGAGGTTAATAAATTTACTAACATGATAATAATAAATCATTTAATAATCTCTAAAAAAATATTTCGATATAAAATAAAATATGATTACCTATATGAGTAAAAATTTAATCGTTAAAAAAATAATGAATATTTATTATGTACTAAATAGTAAATAATGTAAATAAGGAATAAAAAAAAAAAAAAAAAAAATGATAATATTTTCTTACAGTAATAATATTCAAGTGGAATTTAATGTAATATTAGATTAATCTTAACAGTAATATTATTTACATTTAGTCCAATAGCAAACAGGAAATTCCTTCTATTGTTTGCAAATAAAATATCAAATGACTAAAGAAAAATATCAAGATATATTAATAGGACATTTCTGACACTGGAAAATTATTTATTAGTCTATCCCTGAAAATATTGATAAACTATAGATAGGTAGAATCTAAATAACAAAATATGCCAACTTCTTTTAGGTAATGTGAAACCATTAATTTCTTAGGATTAAAATAATTATTCGTACATGCATTGTCATCTATTCATCAAAACTTAAACAAATACTACATAATAAAGGTTTCATTAGTTCATGGTGACATTATTTTATTTGCAACAATAATGGTGGTTATACAAAAAATAAATAAAAAATTAGATCTGTTGAACCGAGACGTAGATGGGATCATGTCCTGATATTGGGGATTCGGGTTCTGATGGAATGGAATGAAGGGAGGTGTGCAATTAGAGATTGCTAAGCATTTTTATTTATTTATTTACTACTACGAAAATCATAATTTCTGTTTCAATTTAGTTATTAGTGTATCACGACCCGCATGAGATATAATACTACCAAATTTTCATTTAAATGACCTTTTTTTAATTAAAAAAAAAAAAAAAAAAATACCCTTGATGAACCTTTCACACGCTCTTCAACATCTTCTGGAAGAGATGTACTTTCCTTTTCAGTCTATCGAGTAAAGAGTATCGATAACAAGAATCGAGTCTGGAGCCTGGAATTCAGTGATGGCGGCGGCCGCTGGTCTGCTTGTTTACGGTTCCTGATAATTTGTAAATATACAATGACAGCGAGTGTTATCAGTCATAAAACTGATATTGTAGTCAATTATATGTGCCGTTTTAACGAACCGAATTACAATTTTGTGGTAAACAAGTGTGTTAAGTCCCTCTTATTCTTGCTTTATTGAATGTTTTCTGAAATCAATATTTTAAGATGTCTATATTGAAATTTGGCGAGGGGTAATAGTAGCAAAATGAGACTTTGTATTTTATTAGTTTTGTTTAAAGTGTTTTTTTGTTCTGGATATTTAATTTTACTCTCTGAAGAAGAGGAACCTGGATCCCTCATATTTGATGCTGGCCTTAAAACGAATGAACACCATAAAAGACACTATACAATTAATGTTGATAAAAGTGCTTATTTTGTAAGAAGACTATTGCGTGTTGACCATTCTTTTGGTGAAGTGTATCTTAAGCAGAGACTTCAATGTGATGGTGTTTTTTATCCAAACCTTTTTACATTGTATATAGATTCAACATCCAACGGTACCTTAGACTATGTTTCTATTCCTTTAAGAGTTTTAATTCGTGGTTGTGCTGATTTGATTAGTTTTGAAGGTATTTATTATTTTTTAAAAATTTATATATAGTCTTCAATGTTGATGCTATTAATTTGAACTTATTTTAGATGGAGTTTTTGAAAACAAAATTCAAACCAAAATTTCGGAGGCGAAAAAATGGCCAAGTGAAACAATTGCTTCCTTCTCCTTTCCTGCATTTAAGTAAGACAATTGTTGGAATAGTTTCCATTTTTATGAAAATTATTCATTTGAAAATAAAAAATATTTCTAATAAAATGACATACCAAAATAAGTCTTTACTATTTTATAGTGTTTCTTGAATGCTTGTTTAAATAGTAGGGGTATAAACTAATATAATTCAACCTCACAATTTGATTCTTGACCATCCTCTTCTGCCAAAATCTAATTTAGTACAATTTTTGAGTCCTCAATCTGAAAACCAAAATTTGTAAAAATGTTAAGGAAAAAAAATGTATTAAATTAGTAAAAAATATAACTATGTAGTACATCTGTAACTTACAACTAACTAATTTAATATTTATTCCTTATATTGAAAAAAATATATTTGTTTCATTAATAACATTAATTTTATATATTAATAATAATTGTCTTAAAAATAACTTTTTTTAATCTCCATATTTTATTATAAATAATCCTCAACCTAAGAATGATAGTAAATAAACTATAAATTTTATTTACTAGATTTTCCTCTGATGACATTAATTTTTAATTGCTGTTATACTTTAATTAAATTAAACTTGTTACATGTACTTTCTATTCTTCATTTATATGTCTGAGTGTATATAGTATATCTTTATATAATTTAAAATTTATGATCAATTTAAAGTAGAAGTGTAATGACTTAATTTATACTATTATATTAGTTTAACCCTGAAATATATTTTAACACTAAACCTATTATGACTGGTCAAATGACATTTATCCGAATTTTTGGCAGAAGTTCTTGTAAACAACATTCATTACTTTGTTTTTTTACTTTATTGCTTTCATTAAAAAAATATGTCAAAGGTGTTTTTTCAATATCCACTCCTCTCTTATTATTGTTGTTTACCATGAAATTGTGGTAGAAATATGTATACATGAAATGTTAATAGGTTTAGGGTTTAACTGATTTTTTACAATAGCGAGGTGTTCTAGTTCCCTATAATATCATGCTATCGTTAATGAAATACATATGATTTTTCAAAAATGAAATTTATTATTCTAAAATATTAACTTTTGTTTTATAGTAAAAATGAAGCAATGTCCCAAGTATGCTTGCGCAGTTCACAAGTGGTCGCAAGCCTTAGATCTCTCGTACCTAAGGGTCTGGGATCATGTAACGTTGTACTAACTGGAGTGGCTGAACCCCGGTTTGGGGTTGAGCCACGTGGAGGACATTTAGTGGCAAAGGAGGATTTATGTCTTTCTACAGCTGGTCTTTTGGAATTACCTGTGGCCTTAGAATACACTTGTTCATCTAATTCTGGCCTTCTCTTACATCCATCACAACATACTATAAGGGTACCTATCCATTTGAATATTATTTTAATAACTGGATAATTAAATGAATATTATTTCATTGGTAATTTTTTTAGGTGTATGTTTCTTTCCGGAGGAGCACTTATGAAGAATCTGGAAGGGTCAGGAGAACTGCCTCTCGTCCAGGTGACTTGGCATTTGAGAAGCCTCTTTATATTGCTTCTGTGCTTGAAGAACAACCTCCAGGAACAGAAGTATGTTTCAAGTGATCATTATCAGTTAAATCACCTATCATTGTTCTTGTTAAGTCATTTCAATATGTCATATTTATTTTTAGGTTTGCTCAGTAGCTGTAAAAGAAGGTGGCTTATATTCAATGGTCAGCGTCCTGGATTCAAGAAGTCAGGGAATGTTTAGCATTGGAGCTAGCACTGGTGTTGTTACAGCCACTGCTCGCCTTGATAGGTTTGTTACTATGACCCTTTCATATTTCAGCTTGGCAATATTGATGTTATTGTTATTTATTTATAGTAGTAGTAAAAATTAGAACTTACATTACTTTTATTTAAAAGCATTATTTATTTTTTTTTTTTTATTACTTATTTATCTTTTTAACAGAGAAACGATGGATGTTCATTATTTTCGAGTAACAGTAACATCAGATAATGGTAATTCTCATCAGTCAGCCACAACTACTTTGCAAATTAATGTTGGAGATATCAACGACCATGCCCCTGTATTTGAACAAGGTGTTGCTACAGAAACTACTATAAGCGAAAGTTCACCTGTTGGAACAGCAGTTGCTCAGCTAAGGGCTACTGATTTGGATATAGGCCTAAATGCTCAAGTAATTGTCCTTTCTCAGTATATCTTTAAATCATTACTTCATGTGTATATGTTTTAAAGCTCAGTACTTGTCCAGGATGGTTCTAAAATAAAATATATTCTAAACCCAGTGATGGGTTCTTCATTCATTCTTTAAATGGAACAAGAACTTCCAGTACTAAAAGTGACTTGAATTTAGGAAATAAGTGATTTTCTTTACAGGTGGAATACAAAATATCTGGTGTTGAATCAGGTGGTTTGGATAAGGGAGATGGAATCTTTAATATCGATTCACAAAGTGGACTATTAACAACCAGGCAACCTTTAGACCGAGAAACTGCTGAGGTATTAATTTCACGTTAATGGCATCTTTTAAATATTTTTGTGTGAAAATTTACGGTTAGGTTACTAAATTGCTTATTTATAAGGTGTATACGGTTATGGTGGAAGCATCAGACAAAGCCCAACCGGCATCTTCTCGCCTTAGTTCTACTGTATCTCTAGTTGTCAGAATTGGTGATGAAAATGACAACTATCCTCAGTTTTCTGAACGAGCCACTACTGTTTCTCTTCCCGAAGATACTCCTGCTGGTGCAAGTCCTGTCATAGCCACTGTCAGGTAATAATAGATTTGAAATTATTTTCATGAAAAAAGATTTTGTTATGTTTTTCTAATTACATGATAACAATATCAGAAAATTAACAATGTATTATTTGTTTCAGAGCCACAGATGCTGATGCTGGACAAAATGCTGCTCTCAGGTATGCAATTATTGGTGGTAACACGCAAGGCCAATTTTCAATCGATTCTCAGAATGGTGAAATAGCACTAGTGAAACCTCTTGATTATGAATCAATACGCAGCTATCGTCTTGTAATTCGTGCTCAGGGTAAATATTATTTAAAGGCTTAACTAAAACTTAACCTGGTTACTTTTTTTAATTTTATTTGAATCTGTTCTGATTTTTATAATTATTTTAGATGGTGGCAGTCCTGGAAAATCAAATACTACTCAAGTTTTGGTGAATGTTAAAGATGTAAATGACAATTCCCCTCGTTTCTATACATCTCTGTTTCAAGAATCAGTTTCAGAGGGTGTTCCTGTTGGTTTTTCAATAGTTCGGGTAAGTGAAATAATTATTATATTCTAATTTTAGTCTCTTAATATTCAAACTATATATTTTTCCTTATTTATTTGTAATTTAACATATGTTTTAGGTGCAAGCATATGATGGAGATGAAGGAGAAAATGCTGAAATAGAATATCGAATATCACCACACTTCTCTCCAGATGAGTTACCTGTTACTGTAGATCCAAATACTGGCTGGCTTTCAACTAGGCGGCAACTTGATAGAGAAACTACTTCTCGTTTAAATTTTGAGGTTCAGTTTTGTTTATTACTAATTATTTAGTATCATATAATTTAGAAATTATCTTAGAAATGTGTATTTGTTTGTTTATTCTTTTTCTTATTTTAAATTTTAATTAATTGTTATTATTTCCAAAATATTGTTAATAGATTTTAGCTGTAGACAAAGGTGATCCACCTAGGTCTGGAACTGCAACTGTGTCGATTGTAATTCAGGACACTAATGATAATGACCCTCAGTTTTCACCAAAGGAATATTCAGCGAACATTCCAGAAGATATTGGAGCTGGAGCTTCAGTAGTTGTGGTTCATGCTACTGATCCAGATGAAAATCCAAGGTATAATAGCTATAATAGCTATGGTGTAATCATTAAAATAGACTACAAATTTATTCATTATTTATAAATGATTAATTAATTAAATGTAATGTTAAGGTTGAATTATGAAATCATGAGTGGAAACACAAGAGGCAGATTTGCCATAACTACGCAGAATGGCCGGGGACTTATTACTGTTGCTCAACCATTAGACTATAAACAAGAGAGAAGATTTATATTATCGGTTAGTATTTGTAGAATTTGTTCTATTATTGAAAATAATTACTGATTTACTCAATTGTGTGTTTGTAATCATTGTAATACAATTATTATTGAATACTATTCTAAGTTGGTTGTGTTATTTTTTAGGTTCGTGCAATAGATTCTGGTGGGCGTTATGATACTGCTAATGTATACATAAATATTACTGATGCTAATACTTTTTCACCAATATTTGACAACGCTCCATATTCAGCATCTATTCCGGAAGATGCTAAGATCGGTACGACAGTTTTGGTTGTTTCTGCTTCAGATGGAGATTCCGGTGTCAATGCTGAGGTAAAATCATCAGAATCATTATTTCACCAGTTCTTTCTCTGCTTATTAAATATTAAGTTATTTATGAGTCAACAGATACATTTTCACAAATATTTTAATATTAGATGTTTCAAAATATGTTGGTTGTTCTTTTATAAAAAATTTAAAAGATTAGATATTGAGAAGTTTCATTTGATTTTTAATAATTTAATTTTTAGTAAATAATGTTGTTTTGTATTATATATATTCTATCCTTATATTTTATAAGATATATATGCGTAATATATCTATTTTTTATTTTTAGATTGCTTATAGTTTAAGTTCAGACACTACTGAGTTTACCATTAATCCAGACACTGGTGCAATTATTACTACAGCAGTTTTAGACAGAGAGATTACATCAGGATATTTGCTTAGTGTTACAGCTAAAGACAATGGTAAGGTTAATTGCAATCTGAGGATTTCCTAAAATACCAAATTTAATGGTACATTAATTTAATAACTCATAAGTCTAAATCCTAAGGGAAGCAACCGAATAATATTTTTACACTATTAGGTAATTGTTTATTTGGATCCTGCAAATGATTACTTAAAAAAATCTCAATTATTTCGGATAGTTTTATTATTCTAATAATAATGTGTTTAACAAGTGTGTTTATAGCTATAACAATATGTATAATTGTGGATGGAGAGGTGGCCAAGGATGTCCTTCGGCCTCAAAAAATCGTCAGATCCTGGTAGATCTGTAAAACAGTGTCTTTATAACAGGAGCCATCTCTTAAGGCTAAATGTCCCCTCTGTAGTACCAAATGTTACCACCACGTAGCGTGCCAAAATAAACAAAATTTAGATTCCTTCTCAAATCTCAACAGATCATCCGATTTTGGTTCTGTAAAGTTCATTTTGTTCCATATTTCCGTAGAATCTGATGTATCTATTTTAAAAGGCCATATATGTGATATTTACAATTTTAGGTTCAAAAAAACTACTTTCTAGTATTTTTTAAAGAAAAGTCAACTAATAGGCAAGTGTAGAATAATAAAATATAAATATTGGCGAAAAAAAAATTTTAATTATACGAACAACATCGGCCGAAACTCATAAATACGAATTTCTATGCCAATGTTTTTGTTTTGTTTTTCAGGTAGCATTTACATCTATCATGACTATAGCAGCCTCAAACTACAAATTTAAAATAAGATTTCCATCGAAAGGTTGTTTTGGGACTCAAAATAGAATTTACACGATCCGAAATGAAAATTTCGAAAAATTATAAAAGTAAACAATAATTAAACTATATAACCAAAAACACTGCATACTTATTGCAAATATATTTAAAAATGCGGGGTGCATCAAAATATAAGAAGGAGTTAGGAAAAATCACGTTAGAAGTATGGCAGAGGATAAGCGATTATAAACACTGATCCCCTACCCTCCTATAATAGTCCAGTAAAATAAGGGTTTGCCGAAGAAAAAACTGCGGAACTTTTATTCTCAACGGATCTTTATGTTTTTTGGGGTGCTGAATCCGAATCTGAAGTTTGCTACCACCGCAACCATTGGCTTCATATTCAAAATCGCAAAAAAACGCAAAAAAAAACCGTTATTTTCGTTTTTTATCTATAACACCATAACGAAGCTTTTTTTGAAGAAAGTCTTCTAACAAATGCTCCGAAAGTATTTGTCCGATTCAAAATGTTTTTTTTTTATCTGAAATCTGAAAGGTGATTAAATTTACAATTAGATCTTATATATGAAATTTTTATCAAAATTCTTGAAATACACAAGCTATCACGCTGAAAATCACTTACTTTTAAAAATTTCATATATAAGATCTAATTGTAAATTTAATCACCTTTCAGATTTCAGATCAAAAAAAACATTTTGAATCGGACAAATATTTTCGGAGCATTTGTTAGAAGACTTTCTTCGAAAAAAGCTTCGTTATCGTGTTATAGATAAAAAAAACAAAAATAACGGGTTTTTTTTTGGCGGTTTTTTGCGATTTTGAATATAAAGCCGATGGTTGCCGTGGTAGCAAACTTCAGATTCGGATTCAGCACCCCAAAGAACATAAAGATCCGTTGAGAATAAAAGTTCCGCAGTTTTTTCTTCAAAACGGCCTTTTGGAGTCTTATTTTACTGGACTATAAAGACGCTCTATGAAGCATTATTTTGGAGATCCTACAACTTTTGTTCTATTTAACTTTCCCAATGATGATTTTATTGACTAGAATTGTAACATTGTTCATATATAACGGGAAAAGGATATAAATAAAAAAATTATTTTATTATTAATTTATATAAAACTAGTTGAAAAAAAAAAAAAAAAAAAAAGGAATCCACAAACAATAAAGTATTATCTATTCCTATTATTAATTAAAAAATTAAAATTACTTATGCTATATTACTGCACATTAAAAAATATATATATTATGAAAAATATGATATATTATTTTTGCATAAATGTTGCTTATTCTTAATAAGGAATAATTATATTATGAGCTGTATTCATTAAAATTATTTACTTTTTTAATACCCAAATCAAAAAGATTTAGTACTTTTCTTCTTTTTTTTTGATTTCATATAAAAGTGATGAGTACAAAAAGTTATTGAATTTTTCAATTGAATGAGTTTAAATAGGCAGTTTCCTTCTTTCCCTTCCTGCCGCGCGTATTCCTGAGATATAAAACTCATTTTTCTATCCTACGTTTTTGCCATAGGAATCCACAGTCAAGATTATGCTAGGTTCGGGTAAAAAGAAGAAGGTAGAAAAGACGCGAAATCCCTAGACGGCATAGGATCAAAGGAAATATCAACATTTCTAATACTATCGTAGGTTCAAACAACAATGGTCTGGTAGGACAAGATGTTTACAACCATTTCTTTGTGAAATTGAATTTTTTTTTTTTTTTTCATTTTGATCAATCCATTTAATTGTTTCACAAGAGTAGTTTCATTTCTTATTTATTCGACATATCACACACAGTATAGGCTTGTTTGACTATTCTCCTCCTTCAAAACCCTAATCTCAAAGTAAAGGTAATAATAAATAATTGTAAGCTTTATTGTATGAGAAACTTCCCACATTTTTTTTACGTCCCGGGGTCTAAATTGTAGAAAAAATGTGTTTTTTTTACTGCTTAACATTTGAAAACGGTTAGACATAAGAAGTAATTCATTACAAACCTTTTGATTTATATAAGAAGTAATTTTGGGAAAAATTTGATTTCGTAAATACTATTTTTATTTATTTTTTAAAAATTATTTATTTTCCGCATACCCTCTTTTCTCTAGTCTATTCGGGCCCCTGTTTTGGTCAACAAACACGGAAGGCTACAAAGACAAAGAAAATATTTATAAATATATTACAATGGATCTAATAAGGTATTTGATCGCAAAAGGGAGTGTGTACGTTTTAAAACCCCTTTACTGCGAAATAAGTATATTTTGCCCCTTGTGATTCCATTTTATTCATTTTTTTCTGTTTGGTGACTAAATTGCTGAGAGAATATATATTGATATTTACAAGCTTACAATCAGAAAAAGGCTAGCTGTATGAATAAATTTATTAAAAACATTATTGAAACGTTTGATTCCGAAAAAACATTCGTACTTTATTTTTGACATTGACTACATCTCGAAAATCGGAGGCGCGGTAGCTCAGTGGGTAAGGCGCTTGACTACCATGCTCCCGGGCCCGAGTTCGAGTCCGACTGAAGGCAGAATATTTATATCCTGTTAATTCAGTCGTGGATCGAATTCGAGGTCGGGAGACCCTCCTGGGGCCCACCCAGCCTCTTAAAAAGTGGGTACCCTTAATTGGGGGAAAAATCTGGCGGTTGAGCGTGAATTCTGGCCAAATCACCTCCTTTCACAACCGTTGGCTTAGAAACAGTACAGCCTACCTAAGTACTGAACCCGAGACCCTTCATGGGTTGTAAGTGGTACAGGTTTTTTTTGTTTTATATCTCGAAAATGGTCGACTCTAGAAAAATATGTTACAAATCTAAATTAAAGCTGATTACATTTCCTATAAAATTGATTATGTATAAATTTGTCGAAATTCTAATGGTTTTCGAGATATACGTTATTGAAAATCGGTGATTTTCGGGGAAAAAACAAATGTTACTTCACTTTTTGTAATACTTTTATTTCTAGTACCTTCCCCGTTCGTTCCTCAGAAAAAATTACATAATCAAAATTGTAGAGCATTAAATTTAATTTAATTTCATTTAATTTATAAGTTTCTGGTATTTGAAGCAAATGTTTAACAAAAAGTGAGGTAAACATTTTTTTATTTCTAAAATTATCGATTTTAAATAACATATATCTCGAAAACCGTTGGAATTTCGACAAATATGTATATAATAAATTTTATAGGAAATTCAATTAGCTTTAATTCCGATTTGTAGCATATTTTTCTTGAGTCCACTGTTTTCGGGATATGATCGAAAAATATGAAATTGGGACCTCTCTTCTCCCCCCAACCTTAGCTCAACCTCCAGGTTCGGAGACTTTTAGTAGGTTTGCCTTCTAATTGCTCCTAGCGAAGCTATGACATCAGAAATTATCGCATATTTCATGCAATCTACACCCCTCATTTCAACACTCTTTGACTATGGTCGCACTTTTCTGCGAAAACACCTATATCACCATTCATTTGGCTACAGTTCCGAAACTAATTGTTCGATTCGAAATTTCTTTTTTTTTTTCATCTGAATGCTCATTAAATTTACTATAAGAACCTATATATAAAGTTATGATCAAGTTTCGTAAAATAACCATACCAGCACATTAAAAACCGCGACTTGTTTTGAAATTCAAACTTGTTAAAGTAATTGGATTATTTAATCTGGGCTGCAAAGCCCAGATAAACTTGATAGTATTGGTTATTTGTAAGGTTAATCATATTTAAAAAACCAAAGGTCCTTTATTTTTTATACAATATTTTTTCGAAATCAGGAACACAAAATATATAGGAAAAGATGATATTTTTGGCCGGCTAGACCTACAAGTTACCTCTCTGTGCGTTGGTGTTCCATATTGGTGTTATTTTATTAAACTTAAATTCAATTGAAAAATTCAATAACTTTTTGTACTCATCACTTTTATATGAAATCAGTAAAAGTACTAAATCTTTTTGATTTGGGTATTAAAAAAGTAAATAATTTTAATGAATACAGCTCATAATATAATTATTCCTTATTAAGAATAAGCAACATTTATACAAAAATAATATATCATATTTGTTCATAATATATATTTTTTTAAATGTGCAGTAATATAGCATAAGTAATTTTAATTTTTTTAATTAGTAATAGGAATAGATAATACTTTATTGTTTGTGAATTCCTTTTTTTTTCAACTAGTTTTATATAAATTGATAATAAAATAATGTTTTTATTTATATTTATTTCCCGTTATATATGAACAATGTTATAATTCTAGTCAATAAAATCATAATTGGGGAAGTGAAGTAGAACAAAAGTTGTAGGCCCTCCAAAATAGGGCTAGAGCATGTCGTTATACCCGGCGGCGTAAATTGGGGATCAGTGTTTATAATCGCTTATCCTCTACCATACTTCTAACGTGATTTTTCCTAATTCCTTCTTATATTTTGATGCACCCCGCATTTTAAAATATATTTACAATAAGTATGCAGTTGTTTTGGTTATATAGTAGTAAATTATTGTTTACTTTTATAATTTTTTGAAATTTTCATTTCGGATCGTGTAAATTCTATTTTGAGTCCCAAAACAACCTTTCGATGGAAATCTTATTTTAGATTTGTAGTTTGAGGCTGCTATAGTCATGATAGAAGTAGATGCTACCTGAAAAACAAAACAAAAACATTTGCATAGAAATTCGTATTTATGAGTTTCGGCCGATGTTGTTCGTATAATTAAAATTTTGTTTTCGCCAATATTTATATTTTATTATTCTATACTTGCCTATTAGTTGACTTTTCTTTAAAAAATAATAAAAAGTAGTTTTTTTGAACCTAAAATTGTAAATATCACATATATGGCATTTTAAAATAGATTCATCAGATTCTATATCCATTTTATTAATAAATCCGTTTTCCGATCTAAAAAATGTCTATTGGTTTCTTAATTAGGAGGAATCTAAAATTGACCCCGTAGGTGCTGCGATCTCTTGAGGCAGAAACACACCAGAGTGAGGGGACATTTAGCCTTAAACTATCTCCAGCCTCCCGTAGAATGCGTTAACAACGAATGAATATCCTTCCGCCATCTTAAAACAGTTAAATAATCTAATATTTCAAAACAGTATCCTGGAGGACAACAATGGCGGAAGTTATCCTTCGGATAACTTAAAAAACCATTAAAAACATATTATCCTTAAGGATGAAAAAGCTAATTCTAATTGTGGATGGAGAGAGTGGCCAAGGATGTCCTTCGGCCTCAAAAAATCGTCAGATCCTGGTAGATCTGTAAAACAGTGTTAAGTTAAAGTTATTATAGCTTCCTGATGTATAATAATATTTAATTATTAATAATTTAAATCTATGTCATCCACATTTTTCTTTTTAATTTCCATTCTTTTGTCTTTTTTATTGATAGTAATAATTATATCACTAGCAACTAATTGATATTACGTCTAAAGCTTTTATGAAAAAAATTATGGTCTAAGGAAAGTGAAGTTGATATTAAGTTTAATAAATTAATTTTAATTCATCATTTACAAAAATGATATTTTTTTTTAGGAACTCCACAACTTTCTGATAGTACAGATGTTGAAATCACTGTAACTGATGTTAACGATAACCCACCAAGATTTTCTCAGGAATCGTATCTTGTTTCTGTTTCTGAAGATGTACCTATAGGCACCAGTATTTTACAGGTGAGTATGGAATGCAGATAAACAAGTGGTTTGGTCTAGATTTTAGGCATTTATTTCTCCAAATACACAACTAAGCTAAAAACCACTTGTTTAGGGACCTTCTTCCCATCTTCAGTCATAAGTGTATCTCATTAATTGTATGCCAATTAGTAATGAGTTTCATTTCTATTTGAAAATTGTCAATTTATCACAAAATTATTAATATATCATTATATAAGTCTACTTGACCCCATGATCAACCAAGATATGTGTTTCTTAATGAAATTTTATACCTGAAGATGAGATGAAAATCCAGAAAACATGTAGCTGATTGTTTGCTTCATTTTGTATTCAGAGAAATAAATGTATAAAATCTAGAGAAGTAATGCAAATCTCCTATAATAAGTAATAAATAGAAAAAAGGTTTTATTCTTAGTGATAAATTGAAAAATAATATAATTCTATCCCTTTTTTTTTTTTTTTTTTCAATTCTTTTGTTAATCAAATCTTATTAATAATATCCTTATCCTTTAAGGTTTCTGCTACCGATCCTGATCTCAGCCTTAATGGCCGAGTGAGATATTCTTTAGAAGACACTGATACTTTTATAATGGAACCTATCACTGGAGTCATCAGAGTCAACAGAGGCTTGGATAGAGAATCAACTGCACAGTACACCCTAATCGCTATCGCTTCAGATCGAGCTTCACCTCCACTCTCATCTTCTGTAAGTATTTTATTCAGAAAAATACAAGATTACTTTTTTGCCAGTATATATTTTTTATCTTAATAATTTTTAGGTGGAAATAGTAGTCAAAATTGAAGATGTCAACGATTCTCCTCCTACATTTGAATCAGATAAATTGAAACTGTATATACCTGAAAATTCACCAATTGGTTCTACAGTTGGTGAAATTTATGCTTCGGATCCTGATGTGGGAGCAAATGCTTATGTCACTTATTCAATCATAGGTGAATATTTGATAGTATTTATCAAACATAAAAAATATGCCTGATTTAAAACAACACTTAATGCTTGAAATGTAAAACAGGAGGTGAAGATTCATCACTTTTCTCGCTGCAAAGAAGAGCAGGAACCGAGAAAGCTGAACTTACTACCTTGACCGAGCTTGATTATGAAAGTTCTAAGAAAACATATTCTGTTGTGATTAGAGCCAGCTCCGCCCCTCTCAGATCTGATGCAACTGTCACTATTATTGTAACTGATGTGAATGATAATGCACCTAAGCTCTCTGATTTTCAGGTAATAATTTATATTTGTAAATTACATATAAAAATATGATTACTATACTGTGCGTTATTCTTAACGATAATTGGATACTATTCTGAAGTGGCTTCGAATCTAAGCACTATAGTCTAGGTATTTATTGAAGTATAGTTCACAAATTTAGTCTTTTAATGCTTCCAATTAATTCTTGATAATTTAAGATGGAAATAATTGTGATACAAAAACTTTAGAAAAAATGTTAAGAAGAATTAAAATTAGTATGGTAGAAACTAATTTGAATGGTTTATCCCTGGTATGAGATTTCACCTTTCCTAACATTATGCGATCCTTAAAAAATAATTTGTCAGGAAATTCAGAAAAGAATAATATTTAATAAAGTGGTAATATTTTATTCTAGTTCAAATATATTAGAAGGTAAAAATGAATTAAAAATCAATGATCAAGTTTACATTAAAAGTTACTTGATATAAGCTCATAAAAACAACAATAGAAAAAAAATTAATTAGTAAAATTTAGTTGGAACCTCGAGTTGGAGTTTTCTATAGGAATTGGAACTGTTTAAAAATAGTGCTATCATTTATTAAGTTCCAGAAGATAAATATACATTGTTATTTATAACTTGTGGTAAATATATTGTTAAGTTTTTAATTATGTCATGTGGGTTTCACGAGTCTAAAGAGGCCTGACATAAAAAAAAAAAAATAATTTGATATTACAACTATTTGTCTATTACTAATCTTTTGCTTTACTTCATATTCTAGGTAATCTTCAACAATTTTAGAGAATGTTTCCCATCTGGTCCAATTGGAAGGATTCCTGCTTTTGATGCTGATGTTTCTGATAAGGTAGGATTCAATTTTATAGTTATATATGAATATTATTAATTTTGTTATCAAAATTTATTGACTTTTATTTGATTATCTAGTTGAGATATCGACTGTTATCTGGAAATAATGCTGCTTTAGTTACTCTTAACGAAACCTCAGGCGAGCTCTCCCTATCTCCTCAACTAAACACTAATGTACCTAAGTTGGCTACAATGGAAGTTTCTGTATCAGGTATATTTTTTTCATTATTGTGTCATATTGATAATACCTTTAATTTACATTTATTATATTGTTAAGTTCTCTCTGATATCATTAACACAAGATAACATAATATTTAATGTTGTGCAGATGGTATGAATGAAGTTAAAGCTTGGATGGAGTTGACGGTACGTCTTATTACTGATGAAATGCTCTTGAATTCAGTTACCGTTAGGCTGGGTGATATGACCGAACAGGCGTTCTTGTCACCTCTTTATACATATTTTGTTGAAGCAATTGCTGCCATTGTGCCTTGTCCCAAACATAATGTTTATATCTTTAGTATTCAAGTAAGTACAGTTTTAAGTATCATTTTATTTCTAACTAAAATCAATAATTACTATAGAATGTCGATTATCCGAACTAATATTTTCAGGGATGGTTTGGATAGGTAATTAAAATTCGCTTTAAAAAAATATTATGATTAAATCAGAATTATTTTTAATTCCCATTATTGTTGCTTTGCCAGCCCTGAACTCGATAGCTAATGTCTGACCCAATTCTTCATTTTTATCCGCAAAATGATTTCCATTTTTTCTTTTAATGAAAGAACCACTCGTTTTCTTTTTGTGGAAAGCTGTAATTTTAAAACAAAAAGTGATCAAGAATTTTAAAAGGAACATGTTAAAACTGAAGGTTTCAACATTTTTTGCAATTTTTGAGAAATCCAGTTATCATGAACAAAATCATTTTGTTTTTCATTTTATTTTATTTATTTATTATTTTTCTTCACGGAACGGCCCCTGGAACCATGCGAAAATCATGAGAGCAGCACTTGTTCTTTGCTCTTCGCCTGCTTCTTCTTCTTCCACATGTTTTTCATGAACTCTGAATGTTTGAGCTTTCTCTCTTCAGTCCATGCGTGACCCCACCCAGGATGTTTCCTCTCCACAAGAACCCTCGTTTTATTTTATTTTATTTTTAATGAAAAATATTTTTAACAATACAAAGAAGTAATTGATTGAATATTGGGATAAATGACATTCGGATAATTGACTCTGTACTGTGCTTCTTGTTTTTAGTATAGGAAATTTCGTTATTATTAGTATTTACATATTATTTTTTATTTATTTTACTCATTGATTTTCTTTTTAGGTTTTTGATTATCATGTTCCTATTTTATTATTGGGCACTGTTTTCTGCTTGTTAACTCTTAATGGGATACTAACTAACTACAATTATATTTTAAGTTTTTTACTGGTTGAATAGCTAAATTATTAAGCTACTTAAACATTACTTGAAATTTATAGTCTAATTGTTGTTATTAATTTGATCACCTCTGATTTCATCTTTAACTTTCTTTAAAAACTGCATTTCTATTGTACGTATGGGTTTGCAGCATTTTGATTATTGTTTGTTACTCATTTGCATAAATTAAATTTGTGATAAAAGTGGTTTAAGTATTAACTGTTTTGTTATTTTTAATACATTTCTTTTTCATTTGAATTGAATACTGCAGTTCTTTCCTTGATTTTATTATGAATCCATCCTTCATATTGATATGATTATTCAAAATGTTGTAAATTATGTATGAAATTGTTCTTGACCTTTCTCATTGATTCATAAATTCCTATTGTTGTTTTTTTTCCCCTGACTTATTCAGATTCACATTTCTACAGATTTATCTGGTTTAGTGGCTTTGTCAGTACATTTTAATCAGTCTTCAAGAAATATATTTTTTTGATGAAGGTTTCAACTTCCAATCTTTAAGATAAATTGTCGGCAAAGCCATGGTTGTTGTATCTACATGGTATTTTATGATTTTATTTTTGACCTTTGAGCTAGTTCAAATTTTGTCTTCATAATCAAGTGTGGTTTTTATAATATTTATTTATTTTTAGGAGGATTCTGATACAGATGCTAGAATTCTGAACGTGAGCTTCTCAGTTCGTAAACCAGATGGAGAGATGTATCCTGCCCAACTACTTCAAGAAAGAGTTCACCTCAATAGAGAACTATTGAACAAATTGTCAACATTACAGGTGATTACATTATTAATTAGTTGTAATTGTATGTGTTACATCATTATATTGAACATTATTTGTTTATTAATCAAATTCCTTTGTTTATTCATATCACTATTAATTTTTAGTAATTTGTTTATGTTGCATTGATGTATTATATATGAATAACATTTATTTCATTAGCTGTATACCAGTTAAACTTACATATGCATTATATTATTATTGAGATCTTGTAAAATTGTATATCCAAACAGGTAATTATTTACTTAGCTGTATAATTTATCTTTTCCTAGGTTCTGGAATTTGATGACAACTTATGTGTGAGAGAACCGTGTATTAATTTTGAAGAATGCCTCACTGTTCTGAAGTTTGGTAACGCCTCAGGCTTTCTCACCTCTTCTTCCATGTTATTCAGACCTATTTATCCTGTCACTACATTTGCTTGCCGTTGCCCTGCTGGTTTTATCGGTAAGTGACAAAAATCCTTTATTTAATATTTCTTTCTCATTTCTTGATTTTGCATTCTTATTTGGAGTTTGTATTTTTATCATCCATTACTGTAGTGAAGATAAGTTGTGAGTTGCCCATAGCCTGTCATCTTTATGTAGATGATGGGATTGTAATCTTAGCATTTTTAAAGTAATTTTCCATTATTTTTTTCTTGTAATAAATTCCACTTCATTAGTTGATGTTCTAATACAAGCAAATTTATTTTATTTACATTGAGTTAGGTTTTAGTTTGATCTTTCCTCTCATTTCTTTTTAATTCAATAAAAATCACTCAATATTTTTGCATGTCTTTAGAATTACAAAAAGTGATTATATCAACTAATTATAATAGTAACAGTCAGTTTTTTAATATAATGAGATTGTTTTTGTAATGAGCTGAAATAAATCTATAGGTAAGAAAGGGAAACAGAACTTATTGATCCTATCATTCAGAAAACCTGATATTTTTGTAATTATTTATATTCAATGGTTCTTTTTTATTTTTAAATCTTAACTTTTACTTTTATGAGAATTTTTCTTTTTAAAGCATAAAATGTTCTTGAATAAGGTGTCTTGGAGCACTGTGTTTTTAAGTTAACTCAATGATTATTTTTACAGCTTTATTTAATCCAAAATTGGAACTGTTTTGCAAAATATGATGTATTTTTGATTATTACTTATAATTATGAATGTTTCACTGGTTGAAATCATTTTACCAATTATTTGTTACATGTTATGATATTCTATAGAGCCATGATTACACTATTAGTAGAAGTTGAATAGTTTTTATGTAGCTAAATCAATGATTAATTTATATTAAATGTTGTAATTAATTTATATTTTGTAGACAGAAGTTAAAATAATTTATACTAAATGTTCAAATTATTGTTATTTTAGGTCGGAAAGAACACTATTTATGTGATACTGAGGTGAATCTGTGTTATTCAAGCCCTTGTAAAAATGGTGGAGAGTGTGTTCAAGCTGAGGGAGGCTATACTTGCATCTGTAGTGCTGGATTTACAGGTAAAATTTTTAGTTCTATATTGATATGAAAAATGCTTAGTTATATATGCACACACAGAGGCGTATATATAATTAATTAAAGCCATGCTGTCCCATAGAATTTTGTGTTAAATGTGAAGTATTGCTCTTCTTACTATTATAGAGGTTCTGATAACACATTATTATTTTCTACACCATAATTTTTATTATGTAGTTAGAGAATCCTGTAACACAGTAACCAATAAATATTAACCACTTGTGAATTTTGTTATATAATATCTGTATTAATTGGACTTTCTAGATGCTCTTTTGTATTATCTTTAATGACAATTAATAAAGACTTATTAACCGTAAAATAGTCATTTGCTCATGGAGTTTATTTACATTTGTGTGCGATCTTTGAGAGGTGCGATAGAAAAAGTTAGGAGAGGAAAAATGTCCTCTGCCCCAAAATAGTTAAGGAATATGTCAACTCATTATCACCAAAAAATTTTCTGCCTCTAAAGAATGAAGCGGAAGCAGATAAGTTCTCCTACACTATGAGGCCAGAAGCAATAATAAAAATAAAATACTATGGACCTATTTTTTTTTCCGATTCTATGATATTATCATTTAGAATTATTCATTTTTTAATACTTCTTTCTCAGCCTTATTCTCTCATTATAGTTCATTTATGATTTACTATAGGTGATCAAGGTGCTTTTCAAAACGCATCAACTCGGTTAGCATAAAGGCCCAATGTACCTTGCAAGGTACACTAACCTAATTTTTAATAAGAATAATTTATCTCAAAAAAGTTACATAAAAAAATTGAAAAGGAAAGACAATTTTTTAATTGTTTCTCTCTTTGGAAAATTTAAGGTTAAACCCAATCCTATCATATTTGTCTGGCCTTCATATGTTGAACCTCTTAGTTCAGTATTAATGATCTTGTAAATTAACCCTGATTAACTCTTCATTCAATTCATCCATATCAAAAAATAAATGCTTATTAACATTAAATTAGATGGATATGTTTGTTGCTAACTGATATCATTCTCAGTTTATTGCAGTACATTTTTTATCTTTAATATTGACAACAAGGTATTTGTTATTATTTTTAATTAAATTGAATTTTTAGTAACTTTTACATTTTTGTGGTATTGTTATTTGTATTGACCAAATAATCTCTCTTGAAGATCTGAGGCAGTTAGGGGTTCAGGAATGGAAAGAGAGAGAGTGCAAGATCGAAGAGATTGGTGGGCTGTTGTGGAGGAGTCCCGGGTCCTTCTAGGACTGTAGTGCCCATATAATAATAATAATAAAATCTTTTTGTTGACTGACTGGTTAATGAATAATTTTAAAAATTGATATTGAAGAATGTTTTATTAAACTTATAATACTGAATTAATATTTTGTTCAATAATTATTTCAAGGTGAAACTTGTGAGACAGATGTATCAGCTTCTTGTGGCGAAGCTTGTCCAGAAGGATCTACCTGTACACCTCTAGAATCTGGAGGCTATACCTGTGAGTCTTGCCAAGTCTCTGGTGCTTCTTTCCAGCATTACGACAGGTTTTGTCAATTGAGGGCAAGGTCTTTCTCATCAACATCGTACCTAACCTTCACCCCGCTGAGGCAGAGATACAGGATGCACATAAAGCTCAAGTTAGTTATATCAATTAATATTTAAATATTAATTCTTTATTCATCAGTTTCATAATGTAAATATTACGTTCGATTTCAGATTTAGCACAGTTGAAAGTGGTGGTTTACTGATGTATAACGGACGGTACAATATGCGTCATGATTTCATAGCTCTCGAGTTGATTGATGGAAATATTATTCAATTTTCATTTTCTCTTGGATCAAAGGTTACAAGGGTGTCTGCTGTTGCTGCAGAGCCTCTTAATGATGGTTCATGGCATACAGTTACCATCATTTATTATAATAAGGTGAGATATTTTAGAGGTATACAATTTATCGAGGCATATATTGTTTAAGATTACCCTTTTTTGTAAATTTTATTCTAACAAGGGGACGTTTGCAGTTGTAACTCACAGATTTGTATGCGGGTAGTAGGGACCTATAATAGTGCAAAACTAGAGTTATAGCCGCCAATGGGCATTAGGAACCAAGAAAAAAAATAAAATGTGAAAATCACGTTTTATTTTTTTTCTCAGCTCTCAGTCAAGATAGAGAAATGATTCTTTCATGTTTAATTGAAGTTATGTAAGGTATTTGATATAAAAATACTTTCGTTATGCTCAAGACACCACCCGCCTTTAGGGTGCTCAAAAACTCTAAAAAAATGACAAAATTCCAAGGAAATCCGCTGTAAATCAGTGGAAACTTTTTTTTTATGAAAAACTGACCTCAAATCTCGATTTAACACACCATAAAACCCTTATATGTGAAATTTTATCAAAATAAAAAAATATTGATTTTTTACCCCTTTTCAGGAGGTTAAAATTTTGAAGTTGAGATTTCATCAACATTTTCTACCGGCCATAACAACTGCTGTGTTCAACTGATTGCAATAGTAATAACATCACTAGAATCAGCATACATTCTGCTTTTTATCCATGCCTATAACATTGGATTTACTCTATTTTAGTGGACAAAAACTGATGTGAATGAAAAAATCCAAGGTCAGCTATAACTTGAGATATTTCAATAAGGGGAAATCCCACAACCTCCGGATTTGGGCTAAACTATGCAGTTTTAAGGCTTCTAAATGACCTTAAAATTTTGTCTTAATCGGTTGCGAAATATGTGAGATAGCGCAAATTATTTACATTTTTTCAGAAATTGACAGCCCCTGGCCTTCTAAAATCCTACAAAATTTTAAAGGTAAAAAAAATTTATTTTTGATGTCGACAAAATTAAGTTTCTACATGTTTTTTGAGATGAGGAATCTGAAAATAATATCAGTTTTTAGTTAAAAAATTTTCCTCACCTATATTATATAAATAAAACGTTTTAAAATGACATATTTTTATTTCAAATTGCATAGAAATCCTAAGATTGATGAATAATCTAAAATTAATATCGGGTTTTGGTTTAAAAAAATGTATATATTTTTTAAATGGTCTTATTTGAAATTTATTGTGTAAAAACTAAAATAATAATAAAAAAAGATCATTTTATATCAGTCTTATTTATATAATATAGGTGATATTTCAATAAGGGGAAATCCCACAACCTCCGGATTTAACTGCTAAACTATGCAGTTTTAAGGCTTCTAAATGACCTTAAAATTTTGTCTTAATCGGTTGCGAAATATGTGAGAAGGTTGCAAGAAGGCAAGGGGCTGTCAATTTCTGAAAAAATGTAAATAATTTGCGCTATCTCACATATTTCGCAATCGATTAAGACAAAATTTTAAGGTCATCTAGAAGCCTTAAAACTGCATAGTTTAGCCAAAATCCGAAGGTTGTAGGATTTCCCCCTATTGAAATATCTCAATTTATAGTTGACCTTGGATTTATTCATTCACATCCGTTTTTGTCCACTAAAATCGGGAGTAAATCCAATGTTATAGGCATGGATAAAAAGCAGAATGTATGCTGATTCTATTGATGCTATTACTATTGCAATCGGTTGAACACAGCACTTGTTATTGCCGGTAGAAAATGTTGATGAAATCTCAACTTCAAAATGTTAACCTCCTTGAAAGGAGTAAAAAATCAATATTTTTTTATTTTGATAATATTTCACATATAACGGTTTTATGGTGTGTTAAATCGAGATTTGAGGTCAGTTGTTCATAAAAAAAAGTTTCCACTGATTTACAGCGGATTTCCTTGGAATTTTGTTATTTTTTTAGAGCTTTTGAGCACCCTAAAGCCGGGTGGTGTCTTGAGCATAACGAAAGTATTTTTATATCAAATACCTTACTTAACTTCAATTAAACGTGAAAGAATCATTTCTTTATCTTGACTGAGAGCTGAGAAAAAAAATAAAACGTGATTTTCATATTTTATTTTTTTTCTCGGTTCCTAATGCCCATTGGCGGCTATAACTCTAGTTTTGCACTATTATAGGTCCCTACTACCCACACACAAATCGGCATTCAAATCTTTGAGTTACAACTGCAAACGTCCCCTTGTAAGTATATTCCATTTAAATATCCATCCTTTGTCCATCTGACATAAGATCTTAAGAAAATTGAAGAATCTAATTCATATGTAGAATTTCTCATGTGAATTTTAATGTTTGTTTGATTTGATAATATCATGGTGTAAAATCACTTTTTAATGTATACTCTCCTGTTTTTTTATTTTTAAATTTTTTCCACATCATATTATGGCAATTTCTAGAGACCTCTAGAAATGGTTTCAAATGTATAGGTGTTAGTTTTTTGTTGAAAACTCTTGATATTGTAAATATTTTATCCACGCTATGTAATTATGTAGCTTCAAATCTGTTGACTTCACTGTGTTTTGAGAGTTATAAGATTTCTAAAAGCATTTGGCAGATTTTATTGATTTAATAACAAAAATTTTTGACCTTCACTTCTTAATTTAATTTACCTCAGCACATAAGAAATTAGCAAATCAGTGAAAGTAACTTGATTAGAAACACAATTATAAATATTATTAATAAACCAGTGATACTCTTTATTTAGCCCAAAGATTTCAATTTTAAAATTAACTCCATTAAATGCCTTGTACTGAATTTTCTTTTTAAGAAACATTAAAATTAAATTGAATCAGTATGTTTAATATCCTCTCAAGAGGTAATTTTCGTACCCGATGCTCCTCTTTTACATATACTTAATTGTTAATCCCTCCGTTTCAATTCTAATAATGATTTTAATTTTCAGTTTGAATAAAAATGCAGTGTTATTTTTGTTTTTGGGTCAATTAATAAAAAATAAACACAGGTTTAATTAATATAACTAATAATTTATTAAAATATTAATTGTTTATTTCAGACTGCTACTGTAAGCTTGGATGATTGTGATACAGCCGTAGCTGTTAAGTTTGGCGATAGAATCAATATGACTTGTGCTGGAGAAATTACTGAAGAACTGGAGAACAGGTAATTTAACAATGAAAGTAATTAATTTTAGATAATTTGGTATGTTTGAAACAATTAAAAAAATTTTCATTTAAAAAATTGTGAGTGTCATTTTGTCATAACATAATTCACATAATTATTGGAAATGTACAATTTTGGGAATATTATACATTTATTTCATTTGTCAACAAATCTTGATTATTTTTCCCTCTAATATTATATTCTGATTTCTGTCACATCCTTCCATTGAAATTATTCTATTGAATGTTGTCAATTTAATTATTCTTACTGTCATTGACTTGTTCTCAAGGTTATAATTGTTGTCTTCTGTTCTAGATGTGCTCTGGTAACTGAGAGTTGTCATCGCTTTGTTGACCTCACTGGTCCGTTACAACTTGGTGGCCTCCCACCTGGAATGTCTCCCCCTCACCTCAGTTATACATCATTTGTCGGATGCCTCGCTGATATCTATATTGATCATAAACTGCTAGACCTCAATAAGTAATCATAGAACACCAAAATCAAATGACTGATTTTACTTAATTCAATTATACTTTTATTTATCACTTCCCTTTATGTTACAGGTTTGTTGGGAATAATGGTACAAAAGTTGGTTGTTTAGAACGTGAAAGCTACTGCTCCTCATCTCCTTGCCAAAACGGAGGAACCTGTCGCGAGTCCTGGGGCGGATTCTTGTGTGATTGTCCGGATGGTTGGAGTGGCAACGACTGTTCACAGGGTAAGTGATATTACAAATTTGTGGTTTATTATCAATATTATTAAATTATTTTGATATATTAAAATTGATAATATTTTTACCAAACATAAATTCACAGGTGTTGGTCAGACTTGGAGTTTTGATTCCGAGGGAGAACTAATCTTCAACCCTCTTCTCCGCCCCATCCAGCTGCCATGGGAAACACAGTTCTCTCTTCGCACAGTATTACAAGATGGATTTATAATGGGTGTAGCAGTAGGGCAAAATTCAACAGCCCTTTTTACTGTAAGTTTTATATTTTTGTTTAGCCATTGCCTAAATGTACATTTATTTTTGAATTTTTTACACATTAGATTGTGGTTGTGGTTACTTAAATATTTTTGTTAAATAGCTGGAAAGCGGATACTTGAAATACTCGATCGACAGTGACAGCGTCATCTTATCTTCATGGAAAGTTTCTGATGGTCTTTGGCACAGAGCGGTTGCAACAGTAGCTCCTACAGGACTTGCCACATTAATTGTTGATGGTGCCAGAAAAGCCTCAGCGTCATTGAGTGCTGCTCTTCAGGGGCAGTTCATAGGGAGAATCTCTGTCGGTGCAGCTGATGGATATCACCCTTTCTCTGGTTGCATAAAAGTAATTTCTTTTTTAAACTCACTTTAATTAATTATCAATAATATTTAAGAATTTGTATAAATATAAGATTTAACAGATTCTGAGCTCTATTGAAAACTATTTTTTTTATCTGTATATATCTCTATCATTAAATAAATAGGAAATATTGTTTCCTCTTTTGGTATATTTTATTTTTTGGATATACTGAAATTAGAAAAAAGGTGGTCAGTTTGTTTCCGAATCTGAACCCTATTGAATATCTAATGTATGTGTTGTCTGGAGAAAAAAAAAAATGCTTTCTGCTTTATCAGAATCTTCAAGAATTTTACTTTTTCTGATAGACAACTACAAAAATATTTTTTAAGAATTTATTTCAATCATTATTAGATTGATGTCAAACATATATTATATTTGTTGCACCATGTAACCTCTCCTTCACTTAGGTGGGTATTTAAATCTGAAACAAATATATTGTATAATTCCTTATTATGCATGCAATAATTAATCCCTCCTCATAATCCTTGATTCCTGCAATTGATTCTATTAATAAGCTAAAAGACATCTTTTATTTCTCTCAAGAGCTGCCTGTCTGGCTCTTACTCCAGTGATGAAAATATTACGAACTGGATCAAAGGATGATTTCATAACTTCTTCCATGAACTGGTTTAGAATCCTCATTTCTTTAATTAATTATCGTGCTGTAACATCATCAAAAGATAGTACTGTGTCTTGATATAGTTTTAACTCCTTTATTAGAGGCAATTCCTTGTCTCTCCACATCCTGGCTTAGTTCCAGTTGATAATGCCAAGAAATAGTTTTTAAAATTTTAGTTAGTTATTATTATTATTAGTTAGTTATTATCAGATTAATATTATGTAAAATTAAGGAGTAATAATATAACCTTAATCATTTAAAAATATATCAGCCATTCCAATTTATGCACCTTTTTTTTTTTCTTTTTTTTTTTTTTTTTTGGATTATTTCAATAGTTATATTTCTGGTTTGCTCTTTATGACTTGATCTTTATTGTAAAACAAAATCATTTAAATTAAAAGATGACTATTTCTTTCTGTTTTTACCTGAGTGTATTGGATTTACTGATCATTGAATTATTCAGTGGTACTCTTCTCTCATATTGTAGTTAACAGTGATCTCATCATTTACAATATATGTGTGTGTCATTTATTGTTATAATTCCTATTATGGCTTGGATTTTGATTGTTTTGATGTCTTTCAGGATATTCGACTTGGCTCTTGGCAAGGTCTTCAGTTAGTTCAAAACCCAACTTCATCATCGGGCGTCGGATCATCATGCCCTCAAGATTCCCAGTGCACATCTTGCCCTCCAAACAGTCATTGCAAATCATCTTGGCACAAGTCATCGTGCGCCTGTAACGCTGGTAATTTATTTCCTTTTTTATATTCTCTTCTAATGAAAGGAATAAGGGATGAAAATAACAATATACTAGCAGATCCAGTAGACATAGTAGACAAATTCAAAACATTCTTTGATAATATTTTAAGTTTAGAAAATAACATAAATTCACCTCCTTTTACTTTTCTTAGCGCGGAACCGTTAATAGAAGAACCTAGTAATGAGGAAGTTGAACCAGCGATCATAAAATTAAAATTGTATAAAGCAGCCGGAATCGACAACATCCCTGCTGAATTATTCAAAGCATGAGGAGAAGCTGGAGTTTCTAAAATTCATCAATTAGTAACAATGATTTGGGAAAAAGGAAAAAATACCAGAAGAATGGAAAGAATCTATACTTATTCTGATTCATAAAAAGGGTCCTAGAACAGAGTGTAGCAACTATCGTGGTATTTCACTCATTCCAATGTGTTATAAAATATTTACATCAATTCTAACGAACCGAATTACTGATTATGCGGAGGAAATAATTGGAGACTATCAATGTGGTTTTAGACGGAGTCGTTCAACTATCGATCAAATATTTTCAAATTTTAGAGAAAAAATTAGAATTTAACGGTGTAGTGCATCAGCTCTATATATGGTTAGTAGCAGAAACAGTGAACATTTTAGTAATTAGATATTTCCGGGATAAAGTTTGAACACGTTGATCAATTCAAGTATCTAGGGTCTATTATATCGAGAAAAAATGAAATTCAAGAAGAAGTAAAGGCTAGGTTAAAAGCCGGTAATGCTTGTTATTTCTCGGTCGCGAAATTACTCAGTTCGAGCTTACTCTCCAAAAATTTAAAAATTAGGATATACAAAACTATTATACTGCCAACAGTTCTATACAGATGCGAAACATGGCCGCTGACGTTAAGGGAGGAACAATGCCTTAAAGTTTTCGAAAATAAAATACTACGTAGGATATTTGGCCCAAAAAAGTATGAAGAAACAGGAGAATTTAGAAGGCTTTACAATGCGGAACTTTAAGAATTATATCCAGTAAATATAGTTCAAGTAATAGCAGCGCGACGCTTAAAATGGGCATGTAAAGTCGTTGGGTTTAATAATGATCGAATTCCGAAAAAGTTAATCAGTTATGAGCCGTCAGGTAAATGACCGAGGGGTAGACCGAGACGAAGATGGGAGGATTGCGTCAGGACCGACCTGGGGGATTTGGGTTTTGGAGGAGTGGATTGGAGGGAAGTTTGCGGTCAACGGTTGGTGGTGTCAGCATCGAACCTTCGGGTTCGCTAAGCCTTAATTTATTTATCATATCCTCTTCAAGGAATGTAGTAATATATTTTTTATAAGTTTATGATTATAATCCTGGTTTTATTAAAGGTTACGTTGGCGAGGAATGTGAAAGTGTTTGTAACCTCAACCCTTGTCATAATGGTGGTTATTGTTTGCACGACAAGGATTCACCATTAGGCTATTCTTGTGTATGTAACACAACAATATTTACAGGTATGTTTAAGACAATTTATGAAATTTTAAATATAGGTTGTAGTAAAAATATAAAATATACTTTTATATAGAATACTTTGTCTATGACTCAGATTAATATATTAAAGTAAGCTTAAATATGAATTTATTTGTTTTAAATGATGAATACGATATAGCATATTATATTCTTGCAGCACCTAGTGAGATTAAAATGCATTTTTTTAAATTTAACATTTACATGTATGGTAATCTGTTTTCTCTTCGTTACAAATGAAGAATTAAAATAAATTAAAGTTTTTTTTTAATATATTTTTTTATATAATATAGGAGATTACTGTGAAAAGGAAAAGTCTGAAGTTTGCCCTAGTTCATGGTGGGGCCAGCCTAATTGTGGTCCCTGTAATTGCGATACCTCTCGTGGCTATAGCCCAAATTGTGATCAAAAGACAGGAGAATGTACTTGTAAAGTAAGTTGTTTTTTGTTTGTATCCTTATTGCTACTTTTATGAAATGGAATGAACAACAAAAATGAATTCATTATGTTCAATGATGTATTTGTGGATGTAGGTAATTATTTCATATTTAACTTACAATTTACTATTAACGTATCACTGAATCATATGATGATGGCTTATTACACTTATATTATATTTTTTTTTATTAATCTTGAAGAATATATGCCAACAAATCTATACTATTTTATAAAAAGACAAGCCAGTTTTTGTTGGTGATTACTAACTACAACTGCTAAACCTATCTGTACCAAATTTTAACCGCATCATCTTTATAGTTCTACGAAGATTTAGCAATAATAAATTTACTGGTTTTCAATCAATTTCTTATTAAAAAAGCAATAACATGTGAATAATGGAGTTTGAAAATTTACCGATAGGTTCAATTACATGAAAAGCTTACAAACGTATGGTGTTATATAGAGCTTGAAATTCATAATAAAATTTACATATATTCAATTAAATTATTATAAAAGAATTAAATATGAGGTGCGACATATGAAGTTTGAAAATCAACCGGTATATAGCTGGCACCATAGAGTTTACAACAGTAAATCTAATGAACCCATCTGTACCACATTTTTGAAGTGAACATTCTTTAGTTTTACTTCATCATCTTCATAGTTCTAGGAAGGTTTAGCAATAATAAAATTTATAATAATAAAAATTGAAATGTATAATGGTGAGTCGCAGAAACGAAGTTTGCCACACTGCCTTATACTTATGAAATCATGGCTATACCATAACCTGATGAAATCAAGAAATTTATTTCTGCCAAATAAAAGTTATCATAAAATCAAAATATGATCCAAGGGCCTTTTATTGTAAGCACTGATAATGCAGTTTATTATCCATAAGAGAGTTTTTTATTAGTTCCTGTGCATCTGGATTACATAATCTTCAAACACCTAATCAGTACAATTTTACCCTGGTTAAAAATTACTACTAAGCGTCAAAATATCATTAAAAAATAATGCTCAATTGCACACTTCAATACAACAATTTTATCAATGAACTAATAAAACTTCAAAAATTAGTTAAAATTATTTAATTTCTTTTCTTGTGAGAGCGGGTACAGCCGTGGTGGGGATTGTTACTTATCTTTATAAAATAACAGAATCGAGTTTTGAAATTAGTGAAACTTTATGCCATTGTTAAAAATACTTTATTAACACCGTTAATGAAATCCATGAAGCGGAGGAGAAATTCTTAGTTTCTTTAAGGACTGGACAGATTTGGTTTATAAAATTTAAATGAGGCCTGACCCTTGATGTTTTCATATATTTAAAAGATAATGCTTAGTATGTTCTTTGCTAATAGTAAATCATTGATTTATTAATATTGAAGTAAAATATGCAAAGATTTTGTTTATACCCAACTATTAAATTTAAATTTAATTTAATAATTTAAAAATATTAAAAAGGGTAAAAGTGTATAAGGTTAATAATTTAATAAACTGATACAGAGCCTTATATTATGCTTATGCTGAAGAAGGTTAGTGATATTAATCAATTCAAATGTTTTGGCATTTATCTGCTTTATATTTTATGACTTGAATCTGTTAATAGACATATTGCTGGAATTTTGATTTCCCATTATCGGGAATAATCACATCTTTTACATAGCTTAATATTTTTATATAACACAAATATTTTTTTATTCTATAAAAATAAAGAATTTCTATAACATTAAATTCATCCTTCATTTTCCACATTCATTTACCTTGTAGTCTTTTATATGAATGAAATGTTTCTGAACTATATAAAATGTGTGATTATTCCTGAGGATGAGAAATAAAAATTCCTGAAACATGTGATTAATTGATTCAAGTGATAAAATATAATTGAGATAAATGCCTAAATGTTTCAATTTATTAATATTACTAACCTTTTTCAATATAAAAATATTAATAATTACATGTTGAATTCTATCAAAATTTCCTCTAATTGGAATTAAACTTGATCATTTCTAATCAGTTAGATGAAAGTTAACTTACCTCAATAATTTATAGGAGAGTCATTATTTTGCTTCTGAAGAAATAGGGTGCTTGCCTTGTGATTGCTATAGCATCGGTAGCCTTTCACCTACTTGTGACAGAACCACGGGCCAGTGTGATTGCAAATCAGGTGTTGGAGGGCTGAAGTGCGATCAATGTCCTAATCCTTATGCCCAGGTTACATCTCTAGGCTGTGAAGGTACTTATTCTGTTTATTATATTTGCATATCCATTATTTTTGTTTTAAATTAACTATCATTAATAATATTACGATGATGTCACTGTTACAGTTATTTATGGAGGTTGCCCGAGGAGCAAAGCAGGTGGCGTGTGGTGGGAAAGATCAAAGTATGGGGCATTATTGCCAGTGGCCTGCCCTCAAGGGACCAACGGTATTGCTACAAGGCTCTGTGACCGCTCTCTTCCTGGCTGGAGGGCTCCAGATGTATTTAATTGTACTTCCAACTCATTTATTCAGTTAAGGAGGCTGGTGAGTATATGTTTTACCAAATTTCTGCTAACATATATTTTATCAACTTGGATTTATCTACAATTTAGGAATAACGAGATTATTCCAGTGAAATAAAAAATTAAATTACTTTAGAAATCATTATAATGTACTTTTTGGAATTAAATTTACTAATTCAGAATATCAAATTCCATACTGTAATTTTTTTTTCTTTAATTAATTTATTTGTTATTTCTCTTTCTGACAAAATATTATATTTCTTTTGGTGATCTATAAAGCTGTAATTTAATTAATCTAAATCTAGGGAAGTACTTCTTTTATCTTTTTGTATCATCTTTTATATTATTAGGTCAGTGGTTGATCAGACCACCTGAATCTAAATTATATCATAATTAAATTATTTTCACTATATATCTTTGGCAGTTGTGAATAGTCTGTTTAGTGCATTTTGTGTCTTAAGTGTGTTTGTTGTGTATTTCGGGTTATAGGTATCACCAGAAGGCTATTTTTTTTTCTCTTAATTTAAGTCTAATGGTCTTAGTTATGTAGGTATTACAGAGATGAATATTAATTGGTGAATGGTTTTGGAAAAAAGTTTGGTTTTCCTAAAATACGATTTTTGCACTAAGCACACTTGATATTAATTTTATAAAAATTCATATTACACTTCATTATTAGTTTATCTTAGCTGATAGCAACCATTAATAATACTAGTGATGTTATTTTTTTCAGCTACTAATGAATCTTAAAATTGTCTTTCTAATTCTATTTTAGTTGAGCCAATTAGAAGCTGGAGATGTATCAATGAACACATATGTGGCAGTTGAAACTGTCAAATCTCTTAGTGATAGCATCAACGTTACCAGATATCTTACTGGAGCCGATTCCCTCATCTCTATCCAGCTGACTGCTCGCCTGTTACAGTATGAGTCTTCCCTTTCTGGATTGTCCCTTTCTCATGTGCAACACGACACCTATATCAGTGTAAGCATTGTGGAAAATTAAAATTTTTTTTAAGATGATGTAATATCCTTTAAATTCGATATTGAAATTTTTTTTTTTTTTAATATAGAGACTTGTTTTTATATTGAGTGAACTGCTGTCAACACGAACTTTAGACTACTGGTCGCGCTTAGAAACCCTTACGTCAGAATCACCACACTATCTTCATTCACTATTTGCCATATATATGAGCACCCTCGCTGCCAACATGAGGGATACCTATACACAACCTTTTGAAACTATTGCAGACAATTTAGGTTATTTTCTTAATTTTTTCTTTGAGATTTTGAAGACAAAATGCTCTATGATTGAACACCATACTGATATATTGTATAATTTACAGTTTTGGGTTTGGACACTGTTAGTTCAGAAAGCCTATATGGGTACGAAGTACTTGGAAAACCATCAGCTTTATACAGTCGAAGCAAAGAAGCTGTAGTTATTCCTGACACTACTAACATTCTTCAACCTCCAATTCAGGTAAAATAAACAATTATTATTGATTAGAATGAATTATATAGAATTTAATTGTTTGTCTGGTTTCATTGTTCTCTACAGTATCCATTATTATTTTAATTTCTTAGATATTAAGTCAAAATATATGAAAATTTATTTTTAAATTACTAATTCTCTTTCTATTCTTTTACTTTATAGGGAGCAAGTGTTATCTCACGTAATGCTAGCTCTTCACCAACTGTCATGTTCCCAAAATACAACAATTTTGTTAAACGAGGCCAAAAATTTGATGAATTTTCTCGCTTGTTGCTTCCTACTGATTTACTTGGGATCAAGGAAGTTTTGAGGGGTGACATCAGTATTACTGGTTCGGTAAGAACACAGCCTGAACGAGAGGCCATTGTGTCATATGCCATGTTTAAAGAAGTAGGGGCTTGGCCTAAGAGGTTCGATCACAGTGTCATTACCAGGTGGGGCCTTGACCTCCAAGTTGGTTCGACCATTTTCACTGTTGTTGCTACCAACAAAGGTAGGTATTGATTTTTTTTATTGCATTCTTCTTATTATTTTTTAAATCCAGTAATATCTTTTATCATTTTATTGTACTTGTAGAAGGAACTGTTCTCGGATCTGGTTTAAAAAGCCCTGTCAGGCTTCAGCTGTGGTTAAGCCATCCTGTAAAGTCTCCAAGAACCAACCCACAGTGCGTCAGATGGACCCATGTTAGAGGGTAAGCTATGATGTTTAAGTCTTTTAAAATGTTTTTTGAAGATCAGCCTTTTTTAAATGTTTAATTTAGCATTTAAATGTGTTACAAATTCAAAATAAAAATTTTATTATTTTTTTATATAGAAATCCCAATTGTTAATGTATCTGGATGTGCTTTAACCTTTTCAGTTTAAGTCCTCTAACTATGTTTTTATTAGTAAGTTATCATACATTTTAATTAATCAGTTCACTGAGTCAAAAGGGTAGATTTTAGGACTTTTAGCTTCTCTGCTTGGATTAATTGCTTTATGCGATTTTGTTTCATTGATTCAAATGTCTTTTTGTAGTCAAGAATATTAGTAAATCTAAGACTAGATAATTGAACTCATGTTGTACTTTTGTATTTTTTGTCTTAATTATTTGTATTATTGTTTTAAGTTTTCATTACAGTATATAAATGTTTTATTCCAAATTGCAGGTTTGGAGAGTGGACCAGAGCCGGTTGTATTACTGAGCTTCCTACCGGAGATTGGTGGCGACGCCCCCTGGTCTTAGTCAATTGTACCTGTACTACCTTATCTACACATGCTGTTCTTATTGACCTGCTAGACCATCAGGTGATAGTTCAACCTTTGTAAACTAGTAGTATAGCTAATATTATTTTGCTGTATTCACAATACTCTACATTTACTATATATTTTGCCTGGTTATTAACAATATATTTCTTATAGTACGTCCGTGAGGCTTCAGAAGCTGAAGAGGCAATGACCTGGATTGGACTGCCCGTCTCTCTTTGGTGCCTCGCCATGACCTTACTTATATTGAACATATCAGGAAAAGGGAACAGAGCTGGTATATCTGCTAACATGTCTGTTTGCCTCCTCGCTGCAGAAGGCTTGTTCTTGATAGCATTAAAGGGAAGATCACCTCTTCTTGCAAAGCCGGTCAGTAGTATTTGTAATTTTATTTTTTTTTGTACTTAGTATATTAATTACATGCAATAGTTTTATTCCCATAATAATTTTTCATAGCTTATTTATAAAAATTTGTTTTTATATTTTAAAACTCATGTAATTTAAACAGAAATTAGACCTTTACAGTAGAAAACAAGAAAGTAATCAAATCAACAGTCAATTGAGTAACAATAGTAGGTTAATTGTAGTAAGAAATCTGAATTTTAAAATATGGACTCTTGGCAAATAATTTATTATTGTTTGAGGTATGAATGATTGTATAGAAGGTTCAGTTCGATTATGATTGATGAATTATTTTTTACTTTTATTGAAATTTGTTGTTCAAAGATTATTTTCGAATGTTAACCATCCATCATCAGTTCTAAGGAAAATAGAAGAAGTTCTGAAAGCTATCTAGCCCTAGAGTAGACTAACATTTTTATAAATAACATTATGTAAATGTTAGCTCATAACTTGGCAAAAACTGGCACCCCATTTATGAAATATAAACTATAATTCATTTGTATTTAGGGATTATTAAAGAAACATCTCTACAGGAAATAATAAATAATACTCATCCATTAAGCATTTAGGATGATTAATTGCTATTATGTTTCAATTCCCGATAGATACAGCCCAGTTTTGTCACATTTTTAAGCAGAACAATGCATCTATCGTAAGATAAAAACTCCCATAAAACAGATTTTTGAGTTGTATCACTTTAGAAATACTTGTGCAATATGATTATTGAATACAATTATTTTTGGAATTATGTTAACATTAATATGTTATGCATTTAATATATATAATTTATACTTTATTAATGACCTTAATAGAATTAACATATCAAAGTCTATTCTAGATCCTGATTGCTTTTAAAAGTCCTTCCATTTTCTTAGAATTGATGATATATGTTTGACATTCAAAATTTGTCTTCAAATAAAAAATTCCAATAGAAGTAGCAAATAATTCATGGATACTAATTTATTATTGCTTTGTTGGCAATTGAATTGTCAAAGTTCTATTTTTTCTTTGTTTACCTTAAATAATTTTAAAGTTAACTCCCACTAGACATGGAAAAATACACTGTGAATTTACCTAAACAGCATTAGTTGATTTATATTTTTGGTTTCTATAAAAAAAATTTATATTTTAGGTTCTTTGCAAGCTAACCGCAATAGGGCTGCACTATAGTTGGTTATGTGCTCTTTGCTGGTGGCTGATGTCTTCAGTGCACCTTTACCGAATGCTGACTCAGCTGAGAGATGTCAACCGAGGGCCAATGGTTCATTATTACACCCTGTGCTATGCTGTTCCGGGGGTAATAGTTTCGCTTGCAGTGGCTGTCAGGCCGCACCAGTATGCTTCATACTACTTGTAAGTAATTTCAACTTCATAATTTTTTTATCTACCGTATTATCTAAGTTTGTTCTGATTGTTTTTTGTTTATATTTCAAGCTGCTGGATCTCTCTACATGAATCAATTATATGGAGTATGATTGGCCCTGGTATTGTTATAGTATTAACGAATATCATTGTTCTATCATTATCTCTTAAGGCAGCATTTACAGTGAACCAGCACATTGCTGCCTATGGGGATTTGAGGTGAGTAATAACTGCTGTTATCCTTAATGTTAAAATTGTAACCTTTTTCAAAAATTTAATTATAGTTTAGCTCCCCAGATCATAAAGCTATATGAGTATTGTTTATTTAAATGAAACAGTTATAAATTTTATCAAATTCTTAAAACATTAAGATTTATATTATATTTTCTGATGAATATATGGAAGAAAGAAATAAAATAAAAGTTAATTTCACGATTAGTTTCAAATGTCCAACATTCATCTTCAGTGCAAGGAAAGGGAGAGATAACTTGTTACAACTGTGGATAAGGGAAGTTAGTCTTCTAATTAACTATCATAGAAGTGGCAAATAATCTTAATAATATTGATACTTCTGTAAAATAAAAGATTTCGTCTGTTAGTTTAATTTAACATCCCTTAGTTTTACATATTACAGTTTATTATTACATAATTTATTATGTTCTTATAATTTTTAGGACGTTGGTGTGGATAAATGTAGGAACTGCTCCTCTTGCTGTTGGAGCATGGCTTGCATGCTTGGTCAACGCTACTGAACACGGTCCAGGAGCTTCGCTGTGCTTAGCTCTCTGCTTGCCCATTCATTCTGGCTGCCTTTTAATAGCTGAGGCATCAACTAACCATCGCCTCCGTCGTTGGGTGTTGTCATTGACTACGGGCAAACCTCCTCCTCCACCACCATCAGTATCAATCACGAGTCCTAGCCCGGTTAGTTTTATATCATAGGGTTACTAGTAAAACAAATTATTGTACATGAATTCAATACAAAATTCAAAGGCTAAATTGCTTATTGTGATTACAAAAAAAATAATAATAAAAAAAATATATATATTAATGAAAATATGACATGATTTTTATATTATTAAGACATGATGATTTTAATTTATTTTTTGTGGTAAAAAAATCAGGTAAATCAACAATTGTTGGTTTTACTTTTATCTCCCCAATATCTAGTCTCCAATGATCCTTTTGCTCTTATTTATCTTATGATCCTTTTGCTCTTATTAAAGACATGAATCGTAGAAAGTACTAATTATATATGATAAAAACTAATCTGGCAAAACTTATTGAAACCTATTTCATTTATTTGTTATCTATGATTATTGCATTTTCAATTATTACATTCTTCTATTTTTCTATCTAATCCCTGGTTCGATCGATGCAGTTTTGTAGATGCTGTGGCATCTTTTGTGTGTTCATATCATACCAGCTAACCTCCATGTCTTTGAGGTATCATTGCCAAACGTTCATTTAACTTGAGGAACAGGTTATAATCACTAGGTACTTTTTTTTTTCTCTGAAAAGGCAAGGAATAGGATTGGTAAAGGCACCTAGTGAATATCACTTGTTTACTAAGTGGAAAGAAAAGGTAGGAAGGTGATTGAGCACCAACTTGCTCAATTCACAATTCCTCAAGGACTTGGCGTCGAGCTAGTATGACATGGGCATAAATAAGCCTCTACATAAATGCATCAACAGAAATAGCGATTATGTACATAAATGGGTGAATGTTCAACCTTTGAAATATATAATAAACCTTATATATAATAAACCTTTGAAATATATTTTTTTATTAATAAAAAATAAGGGACCTCACTTTTGGGATTACCCTCATAGTTCATGATAGTAGTACAATAGTAGTCTATTAATTTATAAATGAATTTTCTCCATAATATGCTGGAATCATAAATTAATTTTATGATCATATCAAAAGAAATAAATTAACAGCCTGTCAGTTCCTTATCCAGTCATATTTCATAGAATTGGTTTTGTATTATAAAGCAATAAATTTTTTTGATAAAGGTGTCAAATTTCTTAATTTCCCTTACCATATTATTATTAAAAATCAATTTTTTAGTTGCAGAGGTGTGGAACAGCTCCAACAACAGTGGCTAGGCGACATTTAGGAATTTCAAATTCCAGTACTACTTCTACAACTAAAACTTCAAGCAGTCCATACAGGTTCATATATATTTTTTTTTATGCTATTGTTTCTATCTACAAAGTTTTTTTTTGTTTCTAATGCTTTATTTGTAAACTTTAGGAGTGATAATCAGCTAAGGAACACCTCAACTAGTACCAGTAATTATGAACAAACAAGTGAAAGGAGAGTAACACACACATCTGATTCTGAATCAGAGGTTAGTAACATTATTAAAGTTTATAGTTCAAAGTTAAACATTGTAATCAGAGGTACAACCTGTCTTATTAATTAAATTTAATATAAATACAGAAATAGAATGAGTTAAAAGTCGTTTGTTTGGGCTTAACGTCCTTATGTACTCCAACTAGAGCAGAAAGAACGAGTTATTCTACAGGTTGCTAACTTATTCTAGCTAGGGTGGGAAGGGTCAAGATTAATTTGTGGATCCGCTGCAAAATAAATTTTAACCCAACCAGGTGGGATTCAAACCCGCCACCCTCGCCTCAACTCACTCGGCCATCGATCCACCAGAGAGTTAAAAGTTAGTTTATATTCTTGAACTTTATGTATAAATCTGCATTTTTTTTTAGCACTTCAAACAAGATTTTGATGAATGTCTGAATGCTCTAATGAAGCATTTAAAAAAATTTGCAGTTCATCTGTGAGCTAATGCATCAATATAGTTTAAGTTATAGCATTGGAATGTTTAAAATGGACCTATAAAGTTATGGGATATAATAATGACTGAATTCCAAAAAAAAAAACAATCAGCATTGGACCCTCGAGGTAAACCTATGTATAGATGGGAGATTGTGTCTTAGTTGTTCTTGTATATTTGTTGCGATGAAGGGAGGTGTCTGACCAAAGAATCTGGTGGTTTTGTTAGCATCAAGCCGTAGGGTTCTCTAAGCCTTTAAGTATTATGGTTGAATTAATTACTTCTCAAAATATAAAAAAGTTCAGCATTCTATTGGAAATTTTATTTATTTTTATGAAAAGTTGTTTATATTTCTTCTTTTTTTTTTTTTTTTTTTTTTTTTTTTTTTTTTTTTTTTTTTTTTTTTTTTTTTTTTTTTTTTTTTTTTTTTTGTTTTTTTTTTTTTTTTTTTTGTAAATAGGGTTCAGAACGGAGCTTGGAATTAGCCTCTTCTCATTCTTCTGATGAGGAAAGCAGTGGTGTTAGACGCCAGACAAATCTTAATATGAGAGAACCTCCTCACTTGAACATTGACACAGGTCTTTTCCAGCCTATATATAGTTGGCCTGTTTATGTGCATTCAGCAACTCACATTCAAGGTTTGTAATTATGAATGTTTAATAAATTGTATGACTATAGTATGGAACAGTATTTAACTGGTTCTCATTTAAGATATATGTATCATACTAGATACTTATGGATATGAATTGATACCTCACCTTAAAAACTATTACCTATTACAAAATCACTAATAATTACATATCAAATAAATTATTATTATTTGATACTAATAAAATAAAAAAATAAAATAAAAGGTTTGATGAGTCCTTTCTGGATTCGTTATTTCAATCATATGTATAATATTATCTAAGAATGTAGAGTTCTTGGGTTTTCATACTCTATGGCTCAAATAAATTTGAATAGACATTAAACCTGTTATAAACAAATTTTAGTTATTTCTTCTTAGTTTTGAATTCAATAGGAAATATTACAAGCATAATGCCTTTAATTCAAACAAAAATTTACATTATTAATTGCATTTATATTCACTGATGGGTCCTGAACATGGTTTTAGAAGAGAATGGTCGTCATCGATGGACTGGCTCTACAATATCTGACAATGAAGCATCAGGGAAAGTTAACAATTTGTACAGCGATAGTGAAGAAAAAGCTAGTATTGGAGACAAATATCTATTTCCTTATACTGGTGAGTATATCTGATTATTTTTATCTATTTGTTTTTCTCTTTTTCCAACTTCAATTAATGGTTTCATTGCAGCTGAAGAAGATCATAGTGAAATGGCAGGTTCTCCTTCACCCTTGACTATGCAGCATCATCTTTATCCTAGGGTACCAATTGCGGAGTGAGTAATGTATTTTATGTTTATCTAGTGTTTACATCGTTCCTATCAACCCTACTAAATTGATGGATAGTGAATTTTGATTTGTGGAAATTTAAAGTATAAACATTTATATTCTGTCAACCCATTCTCTATACAGTAAACTATCTCCAATCTGGTACTCACAAACGAGGAAAACTCTTACCATATATATTTAAAATTTAAAAAAAAATAAAAAAATTTACATATCAGTAACATATAAAATAAAATTTACTAAATTGAAATAATATTTAATTGTAGTTTAATTTGAATATTTATATAACTGATTGTTTTGTGGTGCTTACACCAATAAATAAAACATTATTTTATTCATATTTTATAATAATTTTTTATCAACAATTTATAATTAACTATAACTTGTTTAAAAAAAAAATTACTAAAACTTTTTCTGGCAAATTTTTAAAATATACCTACACAAGATATTTTTGAGGGAAAACATTCTAATCTAAAAGCTTTTTTTTTTTTTTTTTTTTTTTTTTATTTTTTTTTTTTATTATGTTTTTCTAACTACAGTAGAAACTCGATAATTCGTCATGAGTGGAGGAGAGGAAATAATGAAAATGACGAATTACAGAATTTTGCTGTTACAGTAACAAAAAAGCATTTTAAACTATTTAATTGTAATTTGTTGGCTATTTTTTGAAACCAGAGAAAGTAGTTTTTTCTCAGATGAAGTTTTACTTTGTAGAGTCTTAACTGATACAATCTGTCGAAGGTTCGACTACAGGCTTGTCCTGTTTGTTTTTTTTTCTAACAAATGATTTACAAAATGTATTTTTTAGTGACAAAGCAAATGAGGCGGTTTAAAGATTAAATAAGTAGCAAGGGGAAAAAATGAATTACATACCTAGTTAATTTTGTTATTTATAGTTACCAATTAAAAAAAAAAACACCTGACGAACTATAGAAGTAAGATGAATTATCAAGTGACGAAATAACGAGTTTCCAATGAATAATTGATATCTGTTATCCAGCATTTTCCCTAGTGTAATGCAGTGTTGCTCCCAGTAATGCCAGATAAGGAGTAATTTTTTTGTAGTATTTGTTGAAGAGTAAAAACTAATTCCCTGAATTTCTGATTTTGTTTAATAAATTTAGATTTTCAGAGGAGTTAAATTTAGTTTCTGTTAATACATATTTCATTTTATAGGATTAAATTTGTATTTTACATACTGATTAGTTTCCTATATACTTATTCACACACATCTTTTAACATCTTTCGTACATTAGTTACTTTTTTTGTAAGTCTGATTAAAAGAAATTTAATCAGCATATTAGTTTTATAATTTATTATTATTTATTTTTATAATGTTATATATTTATATTTTATGTTATATATTTATAATGTAGTTAATTATTAATCTACTTTGATTATCGTCAAATGTGAAGACAGCCATCCTGGGGTAAATTTGTCTACTTTTCAAATATTAGTTTGTACCATTTCTGAAGCTTGACAGCTTCGCCACATAACATTATCGCTAGTTGTATTGAATTCAATAGACCTCGTGATGTTATGTGGTGAAGTTGTCAAGCTTCAGAAATGGTATAAATTAACATTTGAAAACTGGGCAAATTCACCCCCAGATGGCAAAGTCATCCCGCTTGACGGTGATAAATAAAAATGATAATTATTTATTCCACAAGTAGGCATAATCAGCACTTTTTTCATTTATATCTGGTGTATAATTTTTTTACTTTAGAACTATATCTTTTTTCTTTAATATATCTTTTCTCATAAACTAGATCTTATTTTATTTAATAATTGGTTTTGGTCAGTATTGGGATCTTATTAATCTATGAATGCCTAACTTTTTTTGGAGTCTGTTTCAGATGAATATTATACTAACCAGGTAAAGGTATTTCTGATCTTAAAAATAAAAATATTATTTTATTTTTTCATGCACGCCTGCTTGTTTACAGGGAATATGAGGTATGTATCATAGTACATAAAGAGTAGTAATGTTTAATATTATTTTCTTACTAATAAGCTTCCATTTAAATTTTTCCCCTAATTTACTAATCTCTGGTGTTCATAAATAGTTTAAATAAGTGCTGATATTACTTTCTCTTTAAAGTTAAATAGTTTACTCCTATAAAGCATACTTTTACACTACATAATTATTTATATGAAAATAAAATATAACTTTTATTCTTGAAAAAAAAAAATCTCTAAGAATAACAGAAATGAACAGATTTTATGTACATTTATCTGATTATTTATAGAAGGGCACTTTAATGAATCTAATATCATCTAAATATATCAAAATACAATTATATAACTCATTTAGTTATAAAAATAATATAACATAACTCTATCAATATGGTAGTTGGATGAAACAATATTTGAAGAAGGTGGAGGATTTTGTAGAGAAAGATACTCTATTATCTAATAGACATGTGTAAGGAATTCCAAAGAGAGATATCAGAAACAAAAAATTGACTTAAGAAATGAGATTGGTGACCACTGATTTACAATTAAGTTGCAATCTTGTATTTGGAATACAATAAAAGAATTTTAAATCTAAATGGATCAAGAAAATAGGAAGGTTTTTGGTGTTAAAGACGTTGGAAAAGAGAAAGAAGTTTCATAAACTGGGCCTACTAACTTACTTGTTTGTAAGCAAGTGTTTAGTTAGTTTTGAGGTTTTTCAACAGCCATTGAAGTGCTTAGTACAGCTAAGTATTTAGTTAACTGAACAAATGTTTAGTAGCAAGTAGAATAGAACAGTTTCTATTTTTCTGTTTAGTAGCGGTATGTGCACATTCTCAGTGGCCTTGGCTTCACCACTTTTCCTTTCAAACTTCAGGTAACATTAATGAGATACCAGATTTAGATACCTTGAAGAAATGGGAGAGGCTTTGAACATTATTGCGAGTTGCAAGAAAATATAAAACAATATATAATTTTAATGTGTGTGATAACACAGGCCGCTTCACAGTATCTTCTTTATTAAGCAAGTGTTCAACTTTGGTTAAAAGATTCTTCTGATATTCACAATGCAAAAAAATACTCATTTATATCTTTTACTAATTGTCTTAATAGAATTGTGCTAGCACCGAGTTCATTTCTCTGACTTATCCATTTTCTCTCCAATTGTTTTTTGAATCTATTTTAGTTTATTTCACCTTCCACTTCTAAAATTTCACTTAATATAACTTTGATAACATAATTTATCAATATAAAACCTTGGCTATCTATTGTGAACTACTATGAAGTAAACAAAAACCTAAACACTTGACAATGTTTAAACGATTGCACTTCCAAAAACTTTAGTGAACACTTGTCTAAATACTCTCACTAAACACTTGTAAATGGGGCATATAAAGATGAATGTAATGAAACAATTCATTTGTCTTCATTTCCTCTTATTATGTAGACTGCAGAAAAATAAACAAACATTTTGTAATTTCTATTAAAAAGTACTCTTGAGGGAATGATTTAATTTAAATCTGCACTTCTTTCAGTGTATATTCAATTTCTTTATTTATGCACGAAACAATTGTATTATTTTCCTTTAAACTTCATATTAACAATGGAGCAGGTACTTAACCAACTTCAAATAAACTGCTATGGTTTCCATTTATATAACATTTAAATATTGTAGTGTATTTTTTAATGTTTTATAAATTACATTAAAATGGTTATAGGAAGCCTACGAGTGAAACTCCAGTTTGATCTCCTTGAAACGACATATATTAATATTTCTATGAATTAAAGGGATATTTTTGGTATTATATCTTGTAAATCTTCAGACTGAATTGTATTTTTTATTGTATTATGTGTGAATGTTCAGGATGTTTGTTATATGTTATGTGTGTTTTTATTTTGTCAAAACTTATCTCGAATCAGAACATTTTTTTTTCTAATTAAATTTATTTCAGATTAAACTTTTGAATGAATAGTAACAAGCTTATCAAGCGATTTTTCACAAATATTAATTACAAATGTTTGCTTATTTGAGATTGGTCAATCCACTTTACTGGATAAATTATTTTGTCTTAACCATTAGCATCCTTGTTTAGTATTTTTTGTCTCAATGATAAAGGTACATTATCTACATATATTTATATATTCTATAATTTTTTCCTTTAACTTTAAATGTTGAAGATTTGCTTTAAAATATTTTTCGAGAAAAGTTTTGATTGTCTGTTAGACCTGTGTAATCTACATTTATGTCGTTTAGCTATTATTGATATTAGGAAGTGACTTTCCTTTATATTATGTTTGGATGACGGAAGGTTTGTAATTTATTTTCATCTTTACTTTTTGTTGTATTCGAGTACATTCCATGTTGGTTGTGATTTTTTTTTTTTACTTTTATATTTTTTTATATTGTACATAGGAAATATTTATATAATGAATGATTTTCTTCTTGTTTTCGACTTAGTTTAAAAAAAATAAAAAATAAAAGTTAAAAGCCATCGAATATTATATCCATCCATTAAATCATATAGATTCGATTTGTACTATATCTTTACTCAAGAACACCTTTGGTGTAACGTTTTTACTAAAGTCTTTTGAAGAAACCTGTCTAAAAATATTTTACTAGAATAGCTATTAATTTCTATTCTGCTAAAGTTCTTAGGTGTCATTAAAATGAACATCGAGTCCAAAGACGAGCTCTTTTTTATACTGTCCTGTTTTATATATTTGAATGTACATCAAAATAATATAAAGAATATTTTATACTCTTATAAATTTTTATAACAGCTTATATTAAATTATGAAATATTATATATTTCACATTTAGTAAAATTATTGTGACTGAGACATTCAATTAATTTAATCAATGATCATTACATTCAGAATGGTTTCATAAAATTTAACTTCCACATTTTAAAAATTTAATAGATTATTGACTAAGAAGCTAAAAAATTGGCCATTCCTTATCCTTTGTAATGTTTTTCAATAAGCTGATAATATCTACACACCCCTTTACTGTCAGTTAACAACTTATGAAGCTGTTTATAATTATTTGATTAATAATTTGTGAAGGTCGTTAGAACTACAGCTTAAAAAACCATATATTATATAGAATTAATAAATTTAAAAAAATAAATAATCTTGAGTTTATTACAGCTAGTATTCAGCATAAAATTGACTTTTTAAGGTCAATCAAGGGAGGCACGGTAGCTCAGTGGGTAAGGCACTTGACTACCATGCTCCCGGGCCCGAGTTCGAGTCCGACTGAAGGCAGAAAATTTATTTTCTGTTATTTTGGCCGTGGATCGAATTCGAGGTCGGGAGACCCTCCTGGGGCACACCGTCTCAAAAAAGTGGGTACCCTTAAATGGGGAAAAAACCTGGCGGTTGAGCGTGAATTAGAACGGTTGTGAAAGGAGGTGATTTGGCTAGAGCCAAATCACCTCCTTTCACAACCGTTGGCTCAGAAACAGTACAGCCTACCCAAGTACTGAACCCGAGACCCTTCATGGGTTGTAACAGGTTTTTTTTTTTAATAAATCTCTGCGTGCTATTTTCATATTTTTCTGAACTATTCTCAATTTTTTAGATGGTTCTGGTAAATTAGCGATTCTCTTTATTGACCCAATGATGGTAACTTTAAATGTTGGGTACAAATGTTAGGTATTTAGAAAGGGTGGCCAATGTTTTTGCTACTTAGTGAACATAATTTAAATCCTCATATGACCTATTTATAATTTAATAAGCCTATTCATTCGTGTTCCTTTGGGAAGGGTAAGGAGTGATTTATTAGTTTAAACTTTCTGGGTTGATTAATTTATCTATCACACAATATAACTATGTATTAATTACCTTTCCAAATTTTTCATGGTTTGAATGTTTTAACACACATTTCAAACTATGTTTTATAAAAACATCTAATTAAAACTGACCACCATTGTATTTGTTAGAGATTACTGAATATTTATGTGCTTAAATTTTATGAATTCCAATCAGCCTACACCATGTGCCTTGGATTGAGAAATAAAAAGGGAAATGTTTTTCATAAATTTTTTTATAAACATTTCTATTGATATAAAAATTGTGCAGTCTCATCAGGTTTGGAAGGAACCAGAATGGCACCGTGCAAATAATCATTCCTTATTTTTTCTTAAAAATAAATTTATTTAAATAGTGATTAAATTTTATACATTTATCAATTTCCATAAATATATTTAGACACCCATGTTTATTTATTATTCAGTTATTACTCTTGGTTATTTTTATATGAAATAACTTTATATATTTCACATTACTTCATCTTACCAAAATTTCATTAAATTAAAAATAAACAAAAATCATTCTAATTGTCCTTCCTAAAAATTATATAGTATATTAGTTAATCAATTTCTTTCTTATTATTTAATTATTAATAATTTAATCTTAAGTTTTCTGAACCCATCGATATTATGTTCCAATTTGTCTCAGTGCCAATTTTTCATTTGGGAATTCTTCTGCCATTTTACCATGCCATATAATCACATGAATAAAACATTTTTGCACTTGATATGTAATTTCTTAAAATGTAAAGTATGTAATGTTTAATATTTATAAAAGATATTTTTATATAGAAAGACCACTTTATATTTAAATTTTTTTTATTCCTATTATTGTGTAATAAAAGTGTGCATTTTAATATGGAATTGCTACAAATTATTTCTAGATTATGTTCCAAAAATACCTTGTGAAGTTGTTCTTTATGAAAATAAATATGTATGTATTAATATGTTCTTTCTTTTAATACCATTTATCCCTTTTGTATACAAGCCTTAATTCTCTTGTGTATATAAGCTTCTGCTCTATCTTCAATACTTATGCTCCTAGTTCAAGTGATAAACTTGTGTTGAGGTAATTTTTTATTCTTATATAATTTATTTATAATGAACCCATTTTTAGTCAAGGCTATAAATTACTTAAATTTTGAATAAATTTGTTAACCCATGTGTAGATGTAAGTCAACAAATAGGGTAAACAAGAGAGTTATTGGCACCTTTAAGGAAATATTCCTACTTTATGATTAATATAGTAAAATTGTCATAAACCTATAATATGCAACTGATGGTGTCATGAAAAAAGTCAATATCATACTGATCATAAAAATGATTTCTTAATTAAAGACATGCATTTATCATATTATATATGAAATTCAAGATAACTTGCCAAATAGGATGTGGTTAATATTAGTTGAAAATATAAGAAGTTAATAAGGAAGCATAGGCCAGTTTTACACATTAAGTGATGATTTCAAAGCTGACTAAACAAAATCTAAAAATAAGTTATCCAGCACCCACTAGAATAATGATTAAGACCAACTTCCAGGCTCATAGCAGTTGAAAGATGATATAATACTATTACTCTCTAAAAGAACTAAACAGAAGTCCTAGAGCATATTTTGTTTAAATCAATTGGTGTTTTATTATCAATAACCTGAAAATTTACAGTGTACAATGATACCATAATTAGGATCAGAAAACCTAGATTAAAATTCATTGAAATTTCCAGCATAACATGAAATTACTTATCTGAAAAAGGAAATTGTGAGAATAATCAAGATTCAACAACTCAATATGTATTAATGCATATCAGAAATAATCTTACAGGTATACTCAACGCATCATTTGGTAAAATATTCATTAATTACAATGATCGTATACATATAAAGTTTAAAATAGAACAAAATTAAGAAAATATTTAATAAGGATGAGATATCAATACATATATTTAAAAAAAAAAAGTTCTCTACTCATTCAAAACATAATTTAATTTGCATAAAATAATGTTTGATGTTGAGGGTGTTTCTTAAAATAACTTAAGGATAATGAGTTTTTCTAAAATAGGACTGACCAGAAATCGTAAGTTAATAAAAATTATACATAGAAAAAAAAATATATAAACACAACCATTTTAGTGGCTAAGGGAATTATCACTTATCAATCATCAATACAATCCAAATGAGTTTCGTAACATCAATTTATAAGTTCATTACCAATAATAGCTGTATAGAGACTTCGCTAAAAGAAATATTACAAGGTAATAATTTTAAGTAAACATAATTAATATATTATTCTCAAATAAAATCACACTAACCATCCATAACACTAATATTATTTGGAAAATGCTTACCACATGTATCACAATAAAACCTATTTCATTAATTCTGTTTGTAATACTTAATGAAATAGTCACAGTCAGCTGTAGAATGTAATTCAAAATGCCCTATAGTCACAGTGCAGGCATTAAAAGAAAGTATAAATGCCCACACTGTGACTATAGTGGATTGCAAATTACAAGGTGGAATATTCCCTGAGCTGGATCTGAAAATCATCAACTACTGCACTCATGTAAACATGAATATGATTACTAAATACATAGTTCAAAAACAATTTATTCATTGCAATGTTAGAAATATAATATAGTTAAACGTTTTTAACAGAACAAGGAGATAGAACCAATCAAGCACTGTTAAATAGTATTACAATTTCAATCAGAATAGAAGATAAATGGTATATTACAAATAGAAATGAGAATGAGCTCTAATAAAATTTAGAGCTCACACATGTGCATAATCAAACTAAAAGGACCTAATGGATAAGGAAAGGACATCAGCATAACCTAACTATAGTTTAATAAGGTAAAGTTGATAATTAATACCATAAATAAAAATTTACCTCATTGAATACTATGAGAAAAAAAAGAAAAAGCAGGTTAGTAACTAAAATTGTAAATAATTGCAACTGAGATTCCACCAATGTCTCCAAAAATATGTTTGTTTCCTCGCGATTAGAATGCTTAAAACAAACATAATATAAAGTATCAACGACAAAACCTTCACAAATCTGTAAAGAAAAGAAAATAACATAAATATTCCCAAGCTAGGCCCATCATAACGTTGGTTAACGGCCGTCTGAAACAAGTACCGCTATGGGGAGGTTCGTCTATGTCTTATGTGATTTTAATGGTGATTGATTTAATTGAATTGGACCCTATTACTTTATTATATAATTATTATAAATTTTAACAAGAGAATAAAATGTTAAGTGTTATAAACAATATTTAATATTTACATTAGGTAAACTTAAAATAAAATTCATGAAATTTTGGAATTCCATCTTAATGTTATATCACTAAACATATGTAACTGTATATAATTTGGAAAACATTTAGTATCTATTAGTTTTATTTTGTGAGAGAGAGTTATACCAGATGAAAACAAATGGTTTCTTGAAAAAGCCCCCCCCCTCTTCAAAGAAGGAAAATTAAAAATGTAACCGTGTAACCTTTATGGTCCATTAATAGCTCGTATGTTTATTTAATGAGAAACTGAATTTCTGATTTTCTTAATTCACACTAAAACTTTTAGAGCACAACAAATGATATTTTGTAACCTTTCATCTTAATTAGTAATGCAATTTTTACTTACATACATATACACATCTAACAAATGATTGGGAAGCTCTATACTTTTGCATAGGTAAATACATAACCCCTATTTCATTTGATTAAATACTGCTTTGTTTCGTCTCTGTATAATTCAATTAAAAATATATATAGAGACCGTGGAACGGAGAAGATCTAGAAAAGATGACCCACGTCCGCCGGTCATCATTGCTAAATTTGTGAGGCAATCAGTGAGGGACTAGCTGATTCGACTCAGAAAAGTGAGAAGAGACTTCTCGACGCGCGATATTGGTTGGCAGGAAAATGACTGCCACCATATCTATCTCAGCGAGGAGATGACTCCCACCAATAGGCATCTATATTGGATGGCAAGACAAAAGAAAGCTGCAGGCAAATTGAAGTATGTTTGGTTTTCTGGCGGCAGAGTACGCTGCAGGCGGGAGGATGGCCATCCTGTCATTTTTATTAACGCAGCTAAGGATCTTGAGGTCTTCACCTGAAGCATCTACTCCTGTTTCCACATACCTTGCTCTGACATCTGGCTCTCCTCTCGGTCTATCGCATCACTCAAATTCCTCAATAGAAAAACATTTCGTTCAGTGATTATTTTCTTTTCTTTATTAATCATTTTAATGTGTGCAAAACTTATTACATCATGTTTGCTTTTCTCGTTTATATCTTCGTTACTCTTCTGTATTGCTTGTTCGTTTCTTTTTTCACATTTATTCTTAGTTAATTTCTCTTTACTGCCCATATTTCTAACTTTCTACTTTTTCGTACCATGTTATTGCTTAGTGTCTTCTGAATCCGCTATTTCTTTTTTCCTTTCTCTTTTCCAGCATCCTTGTCATGACTAGCGTCCTAACTCTCTGTCATGTTAACGCCCAATCCCTCCCTGCTCACTTTACCGAATTCCATCAGTACTTCTCTGATAATTTTTATCATATCGTTGCAATATCTGAAACCTGGCTTAAGCCTTCAATACCTTCCCTCAGTGTCTCCCTTCCTAACCACTATCTGCTGCGTCATGATCGTACTAACCGCACTGGCGGAGGTGTTTGTATATTTGTACAAAATAATTTCCGAACCAAAGTCCTAAGCCTATCCCCTTCTTCTGAACATCCCCACATTGAATTCCTGTTTGCCGAAATAACCATGCATTCACAAACTATCCTTGTTGTAGTAGTTTACCGCCCTCCCAATGTTCCTTTTGACTCCCACTTCGAAACCACTCTATTTAACATTGTTCCTCTCTACTCACATGTTATTATTGCTGGAGATTTCAATACCAATCTCCTCACCGATTCCTCTGACAAGTCTTATCTTGAAAACCTTTTTTTTTTCCCTCAACCTATATGTGGTACCATTCTCTCCTACCCACCACACATTTACATCTAATACCTGGCTTGATCTCCTAATAGTTGATTCTCCTAAAAACCTCATTTCCTCTTCCCAGTTACCAATCACGTTTCTTTCTAATCACGATTTAATATCCCTGTCATACAATATCCAAACTCCAACATTCATTCCAAAAACCATTTCCTATCGCAATCTTGATTCCTTAACATTTTCCTCAATCCAAACTGATATTGACGCTCTGGACTGGGACTCTATATATTCCTCCCACACTATCGACAACATGGTTGACATCCTCACATCCAATCTCTTATCCATCCTCGACTCACATGCTCCCCTAAAAACCATCCTAATCCGACGTCCACCAGCACCCTGGATCACAATAGAAATCAAAAACCTACAAAAGAGACGAGAGGCCGCTCGAAGACGTTTTCGACGGACTAGACTTCAGGACGACTACACTCTGTTTAAATCCCTTCGGAATCAGACACAAACTGCCATTCGAAAAGCTAAATCACAATATTTTCATGAAGCCCTCTCCAGTGCCTGTGATCCAAAATCAAAATGGAAAATTTTATCAAAACTTTCCTTTAGTAAATCCTCAAATGCTCCGCTTTCATACTCTTTTACTCCTAATGAAATGAATTCCTTTTTTGCTACCTCATCGTCAAACTCCTCATCTCTTTCTGCCAGCTACGCTCCAAGCGGTCCTCCTTTTAACTCCTCCAATTTTTATTTTTCCTATATTACACCCTCAGACCTCATTGATGCCATTTTCCAATGTAAAACGCAAGCTATTGGACATGATGGTATTCCACAAAAATTAATCAAACTCTGCCTTCCTACTATCCTTCCAGTCCTCCTACATATATATAATATTCTTTGCAAAATTCCACCTTTCCTTCATCCTGGAAGAAAGCTAAAATACAACCCTTACAAAAGAAATCTAACCCATCTTCACTTAATGATTTCAATACTTTCCAATCTGTCCAAAACCCCTTGAAAGACGTCCCATATCGATCAATACTTTTCCAATCTGTCTCCCCTTCCCTCACAATTTCCCGTAACCCCAGGGACCGGCACTTTTAGTATATGTACCTTCTAATTACTCCTAACAAAGCTGTGAAGTCAAAAATAGTCACCCACGTTTTTCGGCACTTTTTTGGCTATAACTCCGAAAGTAATAGTCCGATCCAAAATATATTTTTTCTATCTGAAAGCTGGTTAGTTACATTTAATAGAAGAACTTGTATATTAAATTTGATCAAGTCCCCTAAATATCGATGTCAGCACCCTCAAAACCGCTTACTGTTTTGAAATCCACGTAATACACCCCAAACTTTACTGACTAGGGGCTCGATAAACTTGTACTTGGTTTTGTCTCCGTTGATGGATAGTCCTAGTCTCTTCGCCGAATTGTCGATTGCAGCAAAAGCGTTTTGTACTGCTTCTAATGATCTTCCGACTAGATCTATGTCATCGGCATATCCAAGAACTCGTACACTATTGTTTAGAACTGTGCCTCCTGTTTGGATGCCGGAATCTCTTATGGCTTTTTCCAAACAAAGATTAAGTATAAGGCAAGCCAGACTATCTCCTTGTCTCACACCTGCTGTCGTGTCAAAACCTCTTGAGAAAGCCCCATGCATACTTACAAAGCATTTATTGCCTTCCATTGTCATTCTCACCAGTCTGACTAACTTCTGGGGTATATTCATTTCTGTCATGGCCATTTATGCTTCCCCTCTATCAATCGAGTCATAAGCCTGCTTAAAGTCTATGAAAACATGATGGGTATTAATACGAAACTTCTTGTATTTTTCAGGATCATCCAGAGGTTAAAATTTGTTCAATAGTTGATTATCTTAACGAAGCCACACTGATATTTCTAATTTCTTTCCCTGCGTATGGAATCAATCTCTTGTATAATATGCTGGAGAGAATTTTGTATACTCATGGAAGTACTAATGTACCTCTCCTTGTTACAATTCAAAGAATCCCCTTTATTATTGGATTGGGTGTATAATCGCTTTCTTCCACTCCATAAGAAGGCATTCATCTCTCCAAATATCCATAAATAGATCCTGCAGGAAAGTAACCAGTTGAAGGTCATAATGTTTATATATTTCCCTGGTATGTTATCAGCACTTGGAGCTTTACTATTCTTTAGTTTTTCGATGGTCGCTGCTATTTCTTCCCCGTCTGGTGGTTCAATCTCTATTCTTCCAGCCAGTCCCCCTGCGATGATGGTATCATCAGTAGTCAGCCCATCTATCTAATATTTTTCGCTTTTTCGTGATTAGCGAGCCATCTTCTGCTTCGCATGCGGGAGTCCTGGATTTAAATAATTGTCTACCTTCCTTCACCATTTGAAAGGAATTTTGTTCTTGAAAGATTTTTCCATATCCTCCATCTGCTTATTCCGCCATCTTCTCTTCTTTCTTCGATGAACGTACTTCTCGCGACTCCTTGTGGCTTTATATTCATCCATCGAACTTCTTGTATGTCTCCGTTGAATCATGTTTTTATAGACCTTGTTCTCTCTATCTGCTCAAGCAAGGCATTCCTCATCAAACCATGGTCTTGTTTGTTTCTGTTTGCCCTTGAGACCCAGAACTTCTTCTGCTGTCTCAGTTAACGCATTTCATAACACCAACTTAAAATTTGGTACTGAAGTTGCTTTTGGTACTTATATGTTTGAACAAGTTTCTGAATTTGTATACCATGGCTCATAAGTGACGTGCGACAACAGAATCTCGATTGATGTCCGGAGAAAAATTATCTTAGCGAATCACTGTTATTATGGACTCCGCTCGCATCTTTCTAGCAGCCTCGTCTCTCACCGCACTAAGGTTATCCGATACAAGACCCTCATTCGCCTTGTTTTACCTTATGGCTCTGAGACCTGGACCACTACAAAGGCTGATGAAAATGACCTTATTTTTGAAAGGAAAATCCTCCGTAGAATATATGGGCACACCTTTGAAATTTTGTAACTCATAATGCAATTATTAATCACTTGTCATAGCCAAACGATTGTCCTATGTATTGCACTCATATTTTATTCATAAGGGACAAACTGTCCCAGAATAAAGTTTATTTTCTTCTTTCTTTTTTCTGTATGCTCCATCAATATAATAAGGAACAAATATTCACGCCAATGATTCTTTTGGTGATCATTGCAACAAAAGAAACCCAGGTTTCAGGATTTTTAATCTTTTCAATAGGCATGTAATCAGCGACCGTCGATTTGACAGTTTTTATTTTCCGCTTCTTTTCCACACTAGTAATTAAGTCAAATCAAAATACTCAAAGATGGTTTTGAAATAGGGCGTTACGAACTATTACTATAGCACCTCTATTAGCGTTTTTATACGTCAATTACTCAAAGAAATGAGTAGAATACACCAGAACTACATTACAGTACAACACAATAATGATTGAACTTTCTCGCTGAGGGTGCGTACTCGGAGACTATTCTTAAATTATAGGTACATTGGTGTTGGCCCGCGGAGCCCTTGGAAGTAGTTAGTGTGGCCCGAAGGCTGAAAAGTTTGGAGACCCCTGCCCTAGACCATTCTATTCTCCTCACGAAACTAAAAGCCCTATCTTTTTCCTCAAGCTCTCTCCTCTGGTTTCATTCCTTCCTCTATAGTAGAACTCAAATAGTATCCATACCAAACCAGCCACTTTCCTCTTCCCTTTCATTGACATCAGAGGTAGCCCAAGGTTCCAGTGTCTCTCCTACACATAAATGATCTACCAAATTCCATTCACCATTGTTCCTACCATCTATACGCGGATGATTTCCAGATATATCTATCCTTCCATCCCTCTGATTTAATTAAATCATTCTCCCTTATCCACGAAGACCTTAATAGCATTTGCAAGTGGGCCTCTGATAACAAATTAAAATGAAATGTAAAAAAAACGCAGGCTATTATTATAGGTTCTAATACCCATCTGAGATCCCTTCCCCACCTCCCGATACTGTCTATGAACTCCCAACCTATTCAATTCCACCCCACAGTCAAAAACCTTGGTATTACCTTTGACCAAACCCTTTCATGGAAATCTCATATCTCCCAAATTTCTAGACGGGTTATATCCATCCTTAAGCTATTCCATTCTTCCCAGGACTCCCTTCCGAAACCTACTCGTCAACTCTTGGTTTCTTCCCTTATCCTACCCCATTTTGACTACAGCTGTGTTGCATATGGTGGCTTGACGGCGGAACTCGAGAGTAACCTAAAGAGACTAATGAACTGTTTCATTAGGTTTATCTTTAGGGTTCCAAAAGCCTCCCACACATCACATCTATATACAGAGTTAAAATGGCTTTATCCTTCATCCCGCATAAATTACTTCCTAGCCTCCTTCCTCTACCAAACCATCAATTCTCGGAATCCCTCCTACATCTATAACATCTTCCAGTTCAGATCCTCGGTCTCCTCCCGCACTACAAGATATCGCTCCTCTGACCTGTATACTTCTTCCCATAAGAGTACATCATTTGACCACTCCTTCATTTCCCGTGCTACTTCCTTGTGGAATTCACTACCCTGTAATATCCGTAATGCTCCATCTCTGTCCACATTTAAATCCCTTCTCTTTCAATACCTCCTTTCCCTCCAGAATGATACTGACTAGCAAAACTTCACTAAAAAAAAGAAAAAGAAGTGCATTCAGTAGATGTAAATAGGTTTTTATTCTTTCTCCTGCAATTATTGGATTTTGTAATTTTTATTTCTATTTTTGTTCTTTATTTGTAAAATTGTAAATAGTTAACCAGATTGTTAATTTATTTTATTTCATCTTATGAAAGCTAGACTCATTGTATTTATTTATGTACATTATATTATTCTTAGGGGACATCGTCCCAGAATAAAGTTTATTTTCTATTCTATTCTATTCTATATTATAGCGGAAAGTTGCGAGTTTTTCTGACCTGATTACTGCAAACATTCATTTGTCCTCTGTTTTGAACGCAGGGATACAATATGTGTTGCTTATTCATTCAATAAATTTTAGAGTCTATATTCCCTTGGAAATCCATCTATTTTTATGTATCAGGTTAAGATAAACGAAAAAAAAAAACCAATTGTGGCCCCTCGCATCACTGTTATTCAGCATTAAGTTACTTATTCCTCCGATATGAATCTGGGTCGTCCTCATCTTCTAGTGGTAAATTAGTAGTTTCTAAGTTATACCATGCAGGAACTTCCTTTGAAAATTGGAATGTTAAACCAATAAATAATATCACTGATGTTTGGTCAAAGGGCTTAAGTTTTGAAATGAAAGACGATTTTCCAAATAAGTGAAGACTCATTTTAAATCCTGCCTACGTATTTATTTATTCATGAATCATTATATTATATCATAAGGGACAATAAATTATAGTAAAATACAAACACCAGTGATATATTGAAGAACGTTTTTGAAGAATGATATTATCATTGCGCTACAAATAACAAATTAGAACTATCCTTACATAAATGCCAGTTGGTGATTATGACCTTATATTTTCAGTTTGAATAATATTAACGATTTCCCTTGGACCCCAACTTTTGATGGATTAATTAGGGTGAAAAGACGATCCGATTGATTATGATTCTCTGAGTTCACCGTGGGTTTATTACAAGTAAAACACACTGAGTCTAAAAACATAGTTTTGAGTGAACACCGATCAAAAATTTTTTTCTTTGTCTACTTTGGTACGGATATTACTTTATCAAATAAGTTAAATAAATGTAATTTCGTGTCTTTACCTTTTAACTGCTCGTTGTGGAATGCCGCAGGTATAAGGGGTGGTTCTGGATCGCATCCTACCAACCGTGAAGCAAAAATTGTGTTGCTGAGAAAGCAGAATATGACTTCATAGAGTTGTTTTAGGCAAAAGAAATCCATAAACTGGAATCATATCATCATTTACCAATTGAATGTCTTTGCATAATCTAAGAGAAATATTGACCAGGAGTTCGCCATGTATGTTTGTGAATGGAGAAGAAGATAATCATGTACGCAGTCAAGCAGGAACACCACATCCAAGCAGAAATACTTTAACTGTGTGCCAACGTTGCAGGTCATCTTCAGAGCGAACCACCCAGGAGAGGAGAGGAACGATGACTGATGTCACTGTTTGTGAATATTCTTATGCGGAAATAAAATGCATATTATATTAGACATCATGGATGCTGCGAACTGGATTAATGTTCCTCCATTGTCATTGGTAATATTGTTTAGGCTATGCATTCCTATTGTTCGTTTATGAGCTTCTTCTTTCCCAATTTTAGGGTTAAAATCGCCTGCTATGATCTTGATGTAACGAGGACAAGAGTCACTAACTCTCTCCAACTTTGCGTAGAATTCTTCCTTTGTGTTGTCATCTTTATCTTTTGATGGTGCTTGCACATTAATGATAGTATAGTATTAAATAGGCTCCCACGCAGTCTTATTTTACAGATGCGGTTAGAAAGGCTAAGGTAAGAATACGAGAGGCCTAAGAACTCAGGGAATTAGACCTTCGCAATCGATCCTCTCAGATGATTGCGATGAGTTAACCAGTTACTAAACAGAGATGGAAAAAGAAATCTCAGGATATCAAATTGGGATGTCAAACATCCGTACTATCAGCTAACCAGCTATGATCACGCTTTGGTATTAAGGCGAATAGGGCACAAAAGACTGAATATAATTCGATAATTAAAAAAAAAGGTGTATCCCTGTAAACATTCCATACATAATACGTATGTGCGCCCCAAACCTGAATTATGTTGGAAAGAGATAGAAAAAAATGTGTGGACAGATGACACTCTATTTGAGAGAAAGCTCTAAGAGAACCAAGAAGACTTCAAGAGCACCACGAAATTGGTATTATTATTCTTAGTCACTCACTGTTTGGATCAAACGCTGTTGATGAATCTAGGCTTCCTCCAAGATTTGCAGCTACTGCCAAATTGATTGTGACATTCCATAGCTTTTCTGTACCATCGTCTCACTTTCATATTTTGAAGATATTTTTCGATCCACAGAACTTGCTCTAGGGGACTCAAGAAATTCTATAAACAAAATTATAAGTCTTTTTAAAGAACTATCACTTTACCATAAAATATAATACGGAAATGATGATACAGGACTACAGGACGAAGAAAAATAAATTTCCAACATGTAAATGAAAAGGGCGTAATAACCTGGAAGTTGATCGCCCAAATAAAAACCTAAATCAATCAATCGACATTTTGTAGCCGCGTTATACTCAACCTTAGCCCCCTACAACATTCTCCTGAGGAACCTTATGCTCTGGCATCCATTCAATGTAATCGAGCCTTCCCAGTCTTGCCTTTTTAACGTATGTGACTGTAGATCTTTTCGTAGAGTGCTCTTAGTTTTCTGTTTAAGTCAGTCCTCCAAATTCCTTCCCGAAACAGCTCATTATTCTTTTATTTATTATGTTGAAGCTTGTAAACTGTCGAGAGTAAAGCAATTCATCGATAGTTATCAAATACCTACAAATCACTTTTCTTGAAGATTGGGCATAACACCGCCTTACTTCATTCACTTGGCATTATTTCTCTCATATACATCTCCCATATCAATTTAAAAATTCATTCTACGCTGGGTTCATCTCCGTTCTGTAGAAGCTTTGCACTTGGAATGTGTGTGAATCAAATGGTCACTTCGGTTTCATGTTTTAACATCTGTGGACACCTCGGTTTTCTTATAAATTGTTCCATGAGGGAAAAACGTACTGCTTATTCACCTATTTCAGGACATTGCATAATCAACCAACCATAGACCATTTCGATTGGTTTCTTCGTGTTTGTTGGGATTACCGATGGAAAGCGATTCTCTTACCCAACGTAAGAATTCATGTCTCTCAAAACAATATTTACATCATATCTTCTCCAAATCACCATAAAAAGAGTCCCTTTTCTCTTCACTTGTATCTTTAATACAACGGGATACATAAAGCGGGAACGGCCGCTAATCAAAGAGATATTGGAAAGTTGGAAAGAGCTACCTGCATCAAAGTAACAAACTAACTTATCTCCTCTCTGATGGTGGTTCCATTGTCCGCAATACGTCGACGCTCTTGGTAGCATTGAGGTGCATCTCAGAAGAAGCCTCAGGGCCAGTGGTATTATTATTTATTACTTTACATAAATATAATATTTATGAACACAAAAGAATAAAGCCTGGAAAAACAATTAGAGAAAATAGGCATAGAATTGGGAAGAATGTAGCCGAACCATGGAAAATATTTAGATTAAGGAAACGACATAGCAGAGTAAAGTTCTTAAAAATAAAAGTTTTAAATTCAATATATTTTATTTTATTTTTAATAGTGTTAAGAAAAAGTGTTCAATAGTTTAGTAAAGTTACCTTATGGTTGTTATTGAAAATAATGGTATTTATGTCTTTCTCTTCATTAACATTAACCTTAAATGACCTCCAATCGGTAAATAAAATAATGACTATATAACAGAAAAGCTCGTTATCGAGGGAATACTCAAAAAGCCAAAAGGGCATCTGCAGGTTATCCAGAAGCCATTTTGAATCTGCATTTAGAAAAAGGGTCAGATAAAGAGAAGATAAAAACTTAACCACGTTAGATCATGCCAGTCAAACTTTTGTTATCCAATGATCCTTGTCCTCTCATAAACCTATTTCTAAGGATTTGATTTGTTCAATTGATTTATCAATAACAAAAACCAGTTCATTATTGATATATTTTTCAGACTTTTTCGTTCTATGGGATTGCTTAATAAATTAAAATTGCATTTATTTCGTTTGGTAACTAGAACATAGAGATTAATTATTGTAACAATCTACAAATACATTTTTTTGATCTTACTCATTTTTCATATTTTAGAGGTCTCTGGTTCATTTTGGTTTACGATTACAGTCCCTTGAAATATAAAAAAACGCCACATTTATTTTGTGTAAATAGTGCCATAACTTTTTATCCCATACCTCTAGAAGAAATTAGTAGTCTAAGTCACAAATTACATAAGAAAAGCCACAAAATCTACAAGAAATATTCCATTCACGTTTCACAATTTCATAAAATGTTCCAATAAAAATCGTATATATTTTTAAATAATTCTGATTAATATTAAAAATTATCTGATTAATTGTAAAAGCTTATTGAAATAATAATATTTCATTCAACTTGACTAAAGAAAGCATGTAAACAACTGACGTTTTTCGCTTTTGATTTAAAGGTAATTTAAAAAAATATTTGTATAGCTTAGGGCTTTTCATAGTCTTCTATTTTGTTCGATTTTTTTTTTTTTTTTTTTTTTTTTTTTTTTTTTTTTAAATAAATTACAAGAAAAAATAAATTTAAATTTATTTGAAAGTTACATTTCATTTTTATATAAATTATCATACTTTAAAATCTGTTCACCTGTTTATGGGGCTTAACATAACTACCTCCTTTCACTCAATATTTCTAGAAGGGCTGAAGTATTTTAGGCAAGCTGTCAACTCTCCATGAAGGCGAAAAAGTTATATTTTGAAGAATGTAAAATATAAAAATACTACTAATATTAGTTACATAATAATATATTCACGAACTTCTATTCATCAACAATAATATATAATTTTAAGAAAACTAATTAATTACAGCCGTTCGGTGATTCAAATTTCCGATACCTAATATTTATTTCTTAACTTAAACTATAATTTTTACGATGGCATAGGAGTAATAAAATGCGAACATCGATTAAACAATGTAATCGCAAGATAACAATAGATAATTCTTAATACATACACACACACACACACACACACACACACACACACACACACACACACACACACACACACACACACACACACACACACACACACACACACACACACACACACACACACACACACACACACACACACACACACACACACACACACACACACACACACACACACACACACACACACACACACACACACACGCACACGCACGCACGCACACACACGCACACACGCACACACGCACACGCGCACGCGCGCGCGCACACACACACACACACACACACCCACACCCACACACACACACACACACACACACACACACACACACACACACACACACACACACACACACACACACACACACACACACACACACACACACACACACACACATATATATACATGCCTAAAAACAGGCATAACGCATGTAAATACGCTAAATAAATTCTCCTCTTATGGGGTTACCATAAGAGGAAAAGAGAAAAAAAAAAAATATATATATATATATATATATATATATATATATATATATATATATATATATATATATATCAAAATTATATTTTGTCGACCCTTAGAAATTTTTTAAATAACTATTCTACAATATTCGGGTTATAGGTCCTCCTTTATCAATCCTCCTTTATCCTCCTTTATAAAGTAAAATCATAATTGGTTTTAAGGCAAATCAAAAATTTTTCTTTTGTTTTATTATTTATATGGTATATTTTTGTTGATTAAATAAAAATAAACCGCCAATTTTTATTTATTTTAAACATTTTTCTTTGATAATCTTACATTTGTCAAGGTCAGTTAGGAAATGAAATTTGGCATCGTAGGTGTTAGTGATAATTGAAGGGGTGGTGGATGGAGGGGTTATGTAACAAAACACAATTTTTAGTAATTTATTTTTAAAGTTGTTTTTTTGTTTTTTTTACATTTTCCTTAGTGGGAAAATGGAGCATAGCCCCTTCATCTTCTTAATATATATTTTTCTAGTTGTTTTTTAGATTTTGCTACCTGACACTTCTGCACATAAATTCTTCATATAATGAACTAAATTGTATTTGTTTTTTTAATGTGACATAACCCCTTCATCCACCAAACCCTTCAATGTTAAAAATTACCTTATAATTGTATTTAGAGTTGTAGATCGTTGGGGTATGCAGTCATTAAACACAGCAATTAAAAATAATATTCTAATCTATAATGTCAACGTTTCGACTTGCGTTGCAAGCCTTCATCAGGGCTAGAAGAAAAAGAAAACAAACAAAAAGGTATGACTAAATTGTAAAGAGTCAAACAAAGGTATGAAAAGAATAAATGTATAAGAGTAAAGACAATAACATAAAGGCAATATCTAAAGGTCATGAATACAATACATAAAGACTATTGAATTAAGATTAAAATGAAAATAAATTAAAATGAGTGATAGTTAATTAAAAGTTAATGAGTAAATTCAACAATATAATTGGTAAACATTTAACGCAAGTCGAAACGTTGTCATTATAAATTAAAATATTATTTTTAATTGCTCTGTTTAATGACTGCATACCCCAACAATCTACAACTCTAAATACTTCTGAGTCAACAAATATCTCATCAATAATTTTATTTATATCATGAAAACCGCTTTCTACAATGTTCAGTTCCTTCTCCCCCTCCCCCTCCTTCCACTCCAAAAAATTTGTAATCTGTGTGTAATTTATAATAAAACAGGTAAATGTATTTTAACTACTCTATCGAAATTACTTTATTTTAAAATACCAGAAAAAGAAATAAAATTAACATGGATTGCTATTAGATAGCTTAATGGAAGTAGTTGAGGTTAATTAAATAAGCACTAATTTATTTATGATAATCAAATTAAAAGGTACAGATAATGATGTAATCATTTATGTAAACAAAAATCAATATGAATTGATTTTTGAATATTTCTACTCATTGGACCATCATTCAATTTTCTTTTCTTTTTTGGGGGAGATGGAGGTAAAATTTAATTTGTCGCTCGGAGGCCATTGACCACTTTCTCGTACCTTCGATGCTTGGTTGGTAGACCCCCCTACAGTGTTGCCAACCTGCCGGTGCCAATATCCCCCTCTTTCTTCGATGGAGATATAAGCTGTGCCTACACACGGTCCAGCTTCAGTTCGCAGAAGATGCGTTTCTTGTTCTTGATCTTCTTGGCAGCGGCCCCAGCGTTCGGAGCGAGGGTCATCTGCTATTGGAATGGGAAATCATTCTGGAGAGAAGGTAACAGAAATTCATCTGGACTTCATAGCTAAATGAAATTATCCTTATGATGCCGCAGTCCCACATTATTTGAAGGCTAATAATTTAGATTTATAAAAATTAATTATTTTTTCTGTCAAAAATCAATCACTAGTTTCGATAATAAACATGTTTCTATTGGGTATTATGGATTGTAACGTATCATGCGAAGTCTAATTCTTAATGTATTTATTTAACTTAGTAGTAAAACTAAACCACTTTAGCTCAATTTTTAGTCTGGGATTTAACAATTATTTTAAATGAAATAAATATCATATATTCATGTCCGATTTCCATGTGATCATTACTTTGGTAATTGGATGAAGTAAAATCATAGAATTTCATTTAAATCTTATCAAGAATATTGTTAAACTTTCTTATTTCGAACATCGTATCTCTCAAGGCCATTGAAGGAGCGTTATGGAGTTCAATTTTAAGGGTTTTTATTTATTCATAAAATTATTTTGATTACTTTTGCCCGAAATGTTTTCCAAAGAATTATGTACTTCGCTTTTTAAAATTTTAGTATGTTATTACAATAACCGATTGACAGTATAAGATGTAGTTCTTATTTTTACTGCAATTTTATTATTTTAACGTGTCTTAGTTTTTTTTGCTATGATAATTTCCTGAAGTAGCGCAGTTTTAATCTTACATGACCATTATAAACAGCTTTCCTGTCCAGCAACGTAAGAAAAAGAAAATTGCTCGACTTTCACTGCAATCAATATTTGATAAAAATAATAGCTCAAGATTAGCTAATTTTGAATGGCCGATGAAAAAGAAAGTTGATGTTGCACATGCAAAATAGGTATCTGCCTTATAATATTTCCCTAATATAAATTTAATTTTTGTACCCCCTGTAAATTTTGAAAATTGATTTAATGATTCGGGTTGATTGACTAGGATGGTATTTATTTATAACAGTGTACAGATAAATGAGGTGATACCCTCATTGTTTGATGGGTTGCTTTTTAGCATCCTCCTATCTTCTAACTTTTATTGTGATTGAAGGCTTGTATTTTTTGACTGTGAAAGACAATATATCTGGTTGGTTTATTTTGAGGGAAAAAGTAAAATATAAATAAAATAAAATAATTGCTAAAAATAACAAAACACTACTTTAGTATGCGACGTTTCGACATCAACACTGATGGCCATAATCAGGGGGAAAATCAAATACAGGCTATGGAATATAAAAAAGAAATACGATAAATATAAAGATATAAATAAATATAAATATCTTATGTAAGATCTTACAAAGCATTTTATCAGCATTTCTTTTTTATATTGTCTCAGCGTGTATTTGAAATTTTCTTTTCTGGTCCTGATGATGGCCATCATTGTTACGGCCGAAACGTCGGCATAATAAAATAATGTTTTGCTATTTCTAAAAATCTTATTTTATTTTTTTTCTATTCACAGATTCCTCAAATAAACCAACAAAATATTTATTTACTTTCATTGCTTCATACCGCCATTTGCATTGAAATAGAAACGTAGTAAAAATAGGTTTGCCTTAATTTCATAGTTTAAATTTAACATTAAGCAGATAAAACTAAAAATATACAAACATTTTGATGTGACGACTTACTTATTGTTATACCTAATTACAACTATTATCGTTAATTAACAGCAACTTAGACTGGCTAAAATTTTTTTTTTTTAATTATCATTTCGTTTAGGTTTCTTAAACATGATTTCCTTGGGTGGTTGCTATACAAGTTAATATACTGTCATCTTAGATAGACATTATTTTTCTATTACAATTTTTCTGTATGAAGTACATCTCTCCTCAATCAAAATCAAGGATTTGTAATTTCAGAAATAACAACTTTTATAAAATAAACGCAACAATTGTTCAATTCAATTTTTATCCGTTATTCGAAATTGAATCTAGTTTTTACTGATGATTGAAATTAAAGTTTTTTATATTATTAATTATAAGTGCTATATATTGCCCACCGCAGACAAGTAAAGTTTTAATAAACAAAGTATTTTATTTATAATATTTCTAGATTTGTTATACATTTTAGAATTGATTTTTTTTAAAACTATTATAATTACTAATTTACATTACTACCCGTGGATCGATTTCTGTAATTGAATTGGACGATGCTTCAGGAACACGATTACCGTCCTCGTACATCGCTTTTGAATAGATAACGAAGGTCTGCCTGATAAATGATCAGATCAGAATGAATCATACTTATTTCTATCGTGTCTCTCCTTGTAGAAAGGACACCCGGGTTTCTCTATAAGGAGCCCAACTTAGAAAAACAATTAATTATTTCAGCTATGCTAACTCACGTGTCTTACCCGTGAATATAAATAAACAATGAAGGCTTTTCTGCCCTTGCTTAAAATAGAAAAATAGAGTTGTTTTATAATTTATGAATTATATAATTTATTTCGAAAGCCTGAGATCGATATTAAGAACATCATATTAAGAACGGATGTTCAAATAGTATTCGGAAAGATTCTAATCACCTATAATGATATATTGGTATTACATATTCTTTTAGCTGATGTGGATAAAGACATTTTTTTTCTGATCCTTGACTTTAAAAGAAATGAAACAAAAAATAAATAAATAAACAACCGTGAAGGAAGGGATCTTATTTTGCCCTCTCGGCATTTGAAGATTGGCATTGTAAATAAATGATTGTAATCAAATGCTTTAAACATTCTTAAATTATAGAATCAATGTCACAATTGAAGGGCTTGGTGGATGAAGGGGTCATGTAACAAAACACAATTTATGTTTATGTTTATGTTTAAAGTTTTGTTTTACATTTTCCTTCGCGGGAAGATGGTACACAGCACCTTCATCTTCTTCATATATTTTTTCTAGTTGTTTTGAAATATTCAGATTTTGCTACCTGGCACTTCTGCACATAAATTCTTTATCTAATGAACAAGGTTGTATTTTTAAAAAAATGTGACAACCCCTTCATCCAGAAAACCCTTCAATTACAGAACTTACTTCAAAATAAAAAAATTCCAATAATTTGAAGTCAATGTTATCAAGGCTTATATGACCAACTTCATTACTCTTTCTTCGAAATACTTTTAGTAACAAATTGATTTGTGGGGCCAAGTTTCAAGGAAATTACTAATTTTATTTCCATTTGATCATTTTCAACATATGAATCAGTTTAAATGGATTAAATTAATAGTCGACATTATAGTCTGCGCGCTGGCTGATGGCACCTGGCTGGCGAGAGGAGAAGAAGCAACGTTGCTGAAGTTCCTTAACCCTCCCCATGTCTTTGCTGAGATCTTTCTCCTAATTATTTATTTTGGTATAATTTTTTTTTTTTATATATGTTTTAATAATTTTAACGACAGCTTAGACATTTTAAGGACCGTAGTTAGCATTATTTTATCTTTTGTTAATCAAATGAATAAATTTTAAATATTTTTGTCTTATCTCAAACCAATTTTTTTTTTTCTTAATTTTTCTTGTGTTTATTAGCAATACAATATGTACACAAAAGGTCTCATAGCCAGAGACGATTTTTGTTTTTTCTATTTATAATTGTTATTTTTTAAGAATCTTTTCAATCCCAAGTAAAAGAAATAAAAATAAAAAATTTGTCCATGTTTTTTTTTTAAATTGTGGAAACACTGTCGTAATTTATTTTCGGACTCATAAAACCATTTTGCAAGCTTGCGATGTGAACACCTTACTATTTGATGTTCTGCTTTCCCCTGACACTTCAGAACACCTAATTAAAATTTTTAAAATTATAAACATAAATAACAAAAACTCAGTGTGACCTGTATGAGAGGAAGAACTGTAATGAACCTCTCAAGGAAGGTAGGTTGAGAAACGGCAACCCTGCACCACTCTCATTAGCTCTGACCAGCCTCTCTCATTGGCTCCCTCCTTTTCCTCAAGTGCCATCAGCCAGCGCTAAGACTATAGTGTAGTGAAAACTGATGTTTCGATGAATTTCTGCAAATGATTTATCTAATTAATGATTGCGTGTATTTGATTTAATATGCCACAGTCGTTTCCTTATTAAATAGACCATTTACATTAGGGTGTAATAATTTTATTTATTCAATTAGAAAGAGTGATTATTTTAATTTTTTTGCAAAAGTATAAACATAGGTCGGGGTACTTACACAAAGTTGTAACTGATAAAACTTTAATCTTTAGCTTACATGGAATCTAACCCTACAATCTTATAAATTTTACAATTGGTCGTAGTTTATCGTCAAACTGATACCAATAATAAGCCAAACTTTTTTTTTCCTTAGGTACAGCGAAGGTGACCGTTGAAGAGATCAAAGCAGGCGCCTCTCTTTGCACTCATTTGATCTACGGTTTCGCTGCTATAGACGATGATGACTACCATGTGGAACCTATTGACAAGAAACTGGATTTAGATAAAGGTAAGAGCTATAATCGTGTTGTGACAATGGGTCGAATAATAAGACACATTTTAATAACAGAACAATCTAATACTTTTATGAAACGAAAACGAATACACAAGGGAACCATATATGAGGTTACAATTAGAAAAACTTATGTTACACATGCTACCTATATCTGGTTCTTCACTATAAATAGTAACAAAACAAAAAAGTAGAAAAACTTCAACCTCCGCGAATCCACCTCATCGTTGACCCTTGGTCTGATGTAAGAGGTCAAGGAAAACGAGCTGGTTTGGCCAAACCGTGGCTGATCTATTAGCTGTGTTTATTTTACTCTTTACAATGTAAATATAATTTTTTTCAATATAATTTGTCAATGATAATAATTTTTATTTAATTTTTTTATTATTTGTTTGTTTATTTCTTTTAACGTCACTTTATGCTGCTATGGCTAATCGGACGATTTTTTTTGATTTTTTTATTTTATTTTTTTTTTATTATTGAGTTCAAATAACGTTTATCTAGTGATGTGATATGCAGGTTGATGTGACAGCAAGGGTTGTTTAAAATTCATTTAATAAAAAATAAAAATTATGAAAATAATCCCAAACGTTTTAAATTTTTTTTTAGATGTTGAATAAATTGGATGAATAGCCATTTGATTATAACCATACACACAAAATGTAGTCCAAATGAAGTGTTATAGCAAATTCGACTTTTTTCTACAGCTATTTATTTTTAATATATAGTTCACATTGAGTAACAAAAATTTAACGTTTAAAAAGTTAATTATACATGATTACTAAAAGATAATAAGTAATAATCAAATTCAACGTACTATGCAACTCACACCAAGTTAGGGGTCTCTTGGACAAGCCTCAGATGTTGAACAACCTATAATGATATATTGAACCAATCGAAAAGGATATTGGGACACAGATGGAAGCAATAATTTTCGTTTTAATTGATATTGTACCTAGTCGGGAATATCTCAATAATCTAATCTATTTCAACTGAGAACTTGTTGAAATGTAAGACGAGTTTATGTGAAATCTGTAAAACTTTTCATATATACATTTATTGAAATTTACAACTGTACAGAATGATCTGTAAAACTTAGTTTTCAAATTGATGTAATTTTGTTGCATAAATGATGAATTATGAGTGAGTTGTTAATGGGTATGGGTTCTGTCGAGGTAGCAGAAACAGTTAGCTTCTGAATAGAATCTTTGTTTCAGTATAGAAGGCGCAGCTTGAGAAGGCGAGGCGGTCAGCCGCTATGCTTTTTACGAAAATTGACCTGAAACGCCGTTCTAAAAAACATTTATGCAAAGCTTTCTTAAGCACCTCAGCAAATTTAAAACTTTTTTTTTTTTATTCTAATAAAGATTTAGTAAGAAATGAATAGTACACCTTCTGAAGGCGCACCTATCCTATCTAATGCCCTTTATGGACTTATTGTTCAGTTTTTTTTTAGACAAATATGAATTATGGTGAACCAGCTTTTGTACTAATACTGAAGACAAGTGCCTGTCATTTGTTTAAAACACAACTTTGAAAAAATCTGCTGTGTAAATATGTTCATAGAATATACATTAAACGAGAGAGGCTTTAGCCTGTTTTTTACATATACAAGGTAAATGAAGGAGGTCCTTTTCCATTGACACAAGCTATCTGATTTCATAAATTATGAAGGTGTGCTCTGTGTTAGTTGAAAGTTCGTTCATAACTGATTAAGAAGGAAACAGAGATTTTGAAAAGAATTAATTACGTATGTTGAGAGAAAAAAATATCTGGTGTGAGTCCTTTTCATTTTTATTTCAGAGAACTTCTATATTTCTCATGCCAATTTACTAGCCAAATCGATAAATTCGTCACTCACTTTTCATTAATATGAAAATTTATAAATGCATACATCACCACTTATTCATCCTAGCATAAAATTGTTGGTTACCTTCTCCTTCTCCATCAGAGTTTTCAGGGTCAGTAGATATTTTTCAGCCTCATTTTCAAAGAATTGGTGGACTCAGATCTTCACTGGTGACAATATTGTCATGTATACTTACATAATTATGGAGCTCTCTGGATTCGTAAAAAATTTATCAACTGATTGATGGGTATATCATCCATCAAAAATTTTCATCGAATAGGTGGTGGTCCTAAATGAAGACTTTAGCATGTCCACAAATCTTTCCAAAAATGATTTCATGTTTTCGTTTGAACTTTATTAACCAGGCTTTAAAAGCTTTGAATGTTTTCAAGTTAAATTTCATTTCGAATTGCTTGTTTTCATTTTAAACATAGATTCACTTACTATGTTCTTCTTATCACTTACTGCTGATTAAACCAAATTAGCACTGTCTTGTTAAGTTGGTCAAAATTAGGCTTCCATAAATTTTTCTTCTTTTCATCAACCCCTTTCAAAATATTGTAACGATTTATTAAACTTAACAATACATTTGAGCTTGACAAACCATATTCTTTGCAAACTTATACTTTTTTTGTAATTCTATTAATTTCTTTTAAGAAATGTACCTTCTATTCTAGAGACAAAACTTTTATTAGCCATTTAAAATTTATAAAATGGAAAAAAAAAGTACCTAACTTATAAAATATTTTATAAGTTTTACAATTACTTTATTAAAATGTAGTTCTTGTATACTATATTTGTAAGTTCTTGTTATATTTTAATTGCTTTGCAATGTTAAAAATAAATTAAATTTTCCATTTATGCAGGTAAGGGCCAATGGAAAGCTGTAGCAGCTTTGAAGAAAGCACAACCCAGCCTCTCTATCCTTTTATCAGTTGGTGGCTATAACGATAAGGAAGATGAGGAGAAATATTTTGATGTGGTAAGAATAATGTTTCAATACACCAGTAGTTACAATTATTAATTATAGATAACCTTTTTTAAAATATAAAATAAACTCACAAATAGATTGGGCACTTAAATTAATACCCATTACCATCTAATATGGTGAGGAGGGGTAACAAACAATACAAATTTAAAGATATTAAAAATATCCAATAGCAATGTATAAAATCTTCTTTTCCAAATTTTAAATTCCCGCATCCAATCACTCTAATCCAAAATCCTTGATGCTCTTTACTTTGTTGCAAATGAACTGATCCACAATGACTTTAATATCCCATATGTTGCTGATTTGGCATGGACCAGATACCTTTCCTTTCATAATAAACTTACTTCTCATCCAAATCCACTTATTGCACAACTTGCTTCCCATTCCATTCCTGGCAATTCTCCGAGGCCTGATAAGAAGATGGCCTCGGGATCTTCTTCTTTTGTAAATATTTCATTACAGTGCTACCAATGGGTAATTCCTCTACAAGTTTTCACCATGTCACCATGTCATTATTTTTCATTGTAAACTAAATTTACTAGATGTATGTGTAATACAGTTGTAAATTTCAATTAATAAAAGAATTAAAAAAAAAAATCATTAAAAATCTTTTAATTATATATTTTTTTTTTCATGTAAATTTTTAATATCACGTTAAAATTGTCACTAAATGGTTTCTTAAACTGTAATACACCATTTTCTCCATGTTTGGCTTTTATTTTGAATTATGATCAGTAATGGAAATGCCTAATGTTAAATGATTTTATACCATCAATTTATTATATTTTTCATTGAACAAAATCAGTTTAAGATAATAAATAGTTTTGAAGGAACTGTTTTTATTGTCATTAAAATTTACATGAAGGGAAACCGTATTTTATTATTTATAAAAATATTTATTTATTTTTTTTTAAACTTCTTATCAGCTGGAAAAACCAGAAAGGCGAACAAAATTCATCAACTCTGTAGTAAGCCTTCTTCGTGAATATGGTTTTGATGGTATTGATCTTGCCTGGCAATTCCCTCCTCAGCATGAAAAATATGAAAAGACATCTATTGGTAAGAATGTTGTAAATTATCATTTATAAAAAATGATTAATCAGTAGATACATAGTTATTTTAGAGATGAATTAAGAGTTATTTTTATAGTTTAATATTCTATTATCTAATATAAAATTTATTTTTTCAAGGTTCTATCTTTCATAAAATCTCAAAGGCATTTGGAGCTGGAACTGACTCAAAGGCAAAAGAGCATAGAGATCAGTTTGTGAATTTATGCAGGGAGCTAAAAGCTAATTTGAGGCCAGACGGCAAACTTGTATCCATTGGTCTTCTTCCTCATGTCAATTCAACAAGTCAGTTTATCTTTTCAGAATTACAATTTTAATAACAATAGTATTGTTAAATAAGCTATTGATAATAAATTAAAATATTAACATTTTTTAAATAAATATCAATCCTTGGAATTTCGATTTGATTAAAGTTCCAAATTAAAGCTAAACTAAATTATCTTTTCAGCTTACATGGACGTAAGGTCCCTTATGCCTCATGTTGACTTGGTGAACTTATGGACAGTAGACTTCAGGACTCCTGAAAGATCTCCTGAGAAAGCTGATTATGTTCATCCTCTTGGATATCTCTACCCACGGCTACCACATCAAAATATTGATGCAATTGTTAAATTTTGGCTGGAAAATGGTGCAGAGCGTAAGTTTATGACTTCAGAGGTTTTAAGATATTTATGAAAATTACTATACATCTTGTTTTGCTGGTTTCAATCTCCTTCTTGTCATGGAATTACTATAATTATATGTTGCTGTATTTTATTGTGCATTTTTTTTTTTTTTATATTAGTATTATGAGTATTAATGAGCTAAGGTAGTGTATATAATATTGTGTATATTGTTTGCAATTACTACTTTTTAATGTTTGCTACTAAAATTCCTATTAGAGAAATCAAGTGCTCCAAAATCATGTTTAAACATTTCAGATTACAGTAGTTCCAGTGATTTTACCATTGTGTATAATGTCACAATATTTTTTTAAAATTCTAACTTCACCTACTCAAAATGCTATTAAAAAAACCTAGTCACTTCAGAAGTAATCACACTTTTCATGAAATAGTATGATGATTAAATTCATGCTCGACAGAGACTCAATAATATTTTTTAAATTAAATATTTTTTGGACTAAATCAGTAGCAGAGCAAAACATGCTCTTGTTGCTCCAACAATCACTACTTACATTTTATCTTCTGTATTTATTACTATTACATTAATAAATCATTCATACAGTAAACAAAAAATGATTGTAAATACATAAATATCATATGGCTAAATTACATATATTGACAGTTATTATTATTTTATTTTTTTTAGCTAATAAACTGAACTTGGGCATTGCCACTTGGGGAAGGACATGGAAACTGAATGAAGACTCTGGTATATCCGGTGCTCCTCCAATTGTTGCAGATGGACCTGGTGAGAAAGGACCTCATACAAAGAAAGAAGGTATGTATTTTCTTGACAATTTAATTAATCTTGAATTTTTTTTTATGAAGGCTCTATGTGCTCAAAGAGTCTCTCCACAGAGTTGCAATCGACAAAGCTAGTATCCATTTTCCTTATCTTTTAATCTAACCCTGAATTTTTTAATTTATTTTTTTTACAATTACATCGTTTTATACTAATCTTAGATTTAACCTACTCTAATTGATCAGCAATTTTATTTTTTGAAGTAAATGTTTACTGTTCTGTTATGTATTTTAGTACAATGAAAATGTCACTTACGATCGAACTTATTTTTCTTTACAGGACTTCTTGCATATTTTGAACTCTGCACCAAACTTGTCAGTCCTAATGACCCCAAGGCACCTGCAGGTAATTTCAAACACAAATATTAGTTTAATTTAGTAATTAAAGGAAATTAATCGTTCAGATTAGGATGATTCTAATTTTATTCACAGAGAAAGTTTTAAAATCTGAAATCATAATTAGTTGGTGTGGTAGAAATTACATGGCTGATTTTGGGAAATGCTATATAGATTATGTACATAGATATTTTTTCCAAACATAAAATGATGATTTTAGGAACTCTGAGGAGAGTAGTTGATCCTGAGAAGAAGTTGGGAGTCTATGGTTTCAGGCTGCCTGACAAGAAAGTAGATGAAGGCTTATGGGTTGGATATGAAGAACCTGAGACTGCCGCTGCTAAGGCTTTCTATGCCAAGACCAAGGGTCTTGGTGGTGTCGCCATCTTGGATCTGGGTCTAGATGATTCAAGGGGTATCTGCGATGGCAGCAAATTCCCAATAACCAGAGCGGCCAAACTTAACCTGTAGGTAAGGTTTTTCAATTTCTGACTAACTCACTCCTGGTTAAATGCTATTAAAAGTACTAAAAGTTATAATAACTTTACAAGTATTTTTCTCTATTAACATTTTATTTATTACTGTCACACTTCAGGAAATGGAATTTATTTGTCATTTAATAATTTTTTTTTAATTTACTTAAGTATTTTTTTTATTTTATGCATTTTCTACTGTTTCATTGTTTAAGAAGAAACTAGAAATTTTTCTATATATTGGGGTTTCAAGGCCGGACTTAAAAGTCTATTTAACTGCTTCATTCGTTTTATTTTTGGGATCCTGAGAAACGCCCACGTTACACAATGTTATGTGGAGTTAAAGTGGCTCTTTCCTTCTTATTGTCGTCAGTATTTTCTGGCATTCTTCCTCTCCTAAACCGTCTAATTCCAACGCCCACCTTACATTTCCGAACTCCTTCTACTCAAATCTTCAGTTCTTACCCGCCAATCAGATTTATATACTCAAGCCCATTGCTCAGCTGCTGTTGACAGATCTTTCCTAATCCGATCCTCTTCTCTATGGAACTCCATCCCTCTTACCATTCATCATTCAAATACCACTTCTTTAACCACATACTATCCATCCAGATTCACAAAAACACGAAATAGCCACTTTTTAGTTATGTAAAATATCAACAGTTTATATCTATGAGATTGTATTTTTTTTTGCACAAACAATTTAAATTTTCTGTTCCTTTTTATTAATATATATTTTTTTCTTTTTTAAATTTTATTATTATTATTTGTTATTTTATTCTAAAAAATATTATTTCATTTTAAGGCTCTTAAGGCCCTTGACTGTACATTATTTTTTATTTTTAACCCTCCAAGACACCCCAGTCTCGTGGAAATTTAATGAAAACATTTTGAAAAACAGGACGGTCATATTTCTGCTTCAATGCCTTGTTTTTTTTAAACTTTCCACTATAGTTTCCATATAATTTTCTTCTGATTAGTTTCAATATCAAGCAGTAATTATGCAGTAATTCCTAAAAACCGGGGCTAGGGTCCCTTCGGGACTCCCGTAGTGCTCCATACTGCTCTTTTTATTTTTCTTGTGCCTTCTTTTTTTTTCAAATAATATTTACTTAATGCCTCACATAATATATATATATATATATATATATATATATATAATATATATATATATATATATATATATATATATATTTATGCACAAAGTTCAAAATTTTCAAATCCACCAAGGGAAACCGGAAAAAAATCAAGGAAAAAGAATGGTTCTTGATGTCGTGAACATCTTGGGGGCCGACTTGGTTTCACTACTGATTTCTAGTTTCCCAGGTCACTCATATCAATAGATGGGTATTATTACTCCCAACTGACCACAACAACAAAACTGCTAAGAAGACTCCTGAAATCATAAAATATTAAAATGATACAAAAGTAAAAGTTGATACTCTGGACTGCATGATGGGCTATAATTTTTTTTTTTTTTTTTTTTTTTTAAATATTACCTTTTTCAGGTAATATTTAACAGGTGTATAGTGAGAAATTTTGGACTATCTGATACACTAGATCTCACCATAAACCAAAATTTAGAAAGAGGGGGGGGGTCCCTCTGGGACCTTTTTTATTTATTTAAATAGCAATATTATTTTAAGTAAAAAATAATTCCTAATTTATCTGAACTAACTCATCCATGAATATATTCACAATAAGTAAAAATAAGTAAATTAAATATATTTCAACTATTAATTTTAAAGAATCAAAACTTGGAATTAAAATTAATTATTAATCAATTTTATTTTAACATCCCATGTCAACTTTAAATTAACATATATTTTTTAACATATCAGTGATCCTATAAAAGAGAACTTAATGTCTACCAAATTGGTTTTGTCCACCCAATAGTGAATGGTAGAGGCGCATTAATAAATATTTTAATAACAACTAAACTGCATATCTTATTTAGGTATTTAAAACTGAAGTAAAAATAGATTTTTAAAAATACATGCTATTAACCTAGTGACTAATCTTGTTATTTTTCCTTTTTCTGTTTCTAGTTTTTTAGTCTTTATCATCTAGCTTCTCTTGTCAATATTCATTCATTAAATTTACATGCATGAAAGAACTCTTCTTTAATATATATACTTCAGTTGCTTATAAGAAGAAAATGCAGTAACTGATTAAATATTCTAAGCCCTTTACACCATGTTGTGAATTTGAACAAAAAAAAGTAAAAATAGAAAATTTAAACTCTACTAAATTTTTGTGATATGAATTCAAACAATTCGTGTAATTTTTATATCTATTTCTTCACAGAAATATCACAGTTATTGTGTTAAATTATATAATTACTGATATTCAGGAACTTCAGTATTTTATTTTTCCCCATTTTTTCTTAAACTTAAATAAAAAATGTTTAACTTGCAGTTTGAAATCCTCTTGCATTAAATTTTAGTCATTATAAATGATCTTGTTTGATATTACATATGTTATGTAACATTAAATTGATATGTTTTAATGTGTTTCAGAGAATATAGCACTGTACAAAGTACGCCTGTAAAACCTGCTATGAGCGTGTTGCCCGGACGACCTGTTCAGAGTGTATTACCTGTACAACCTGCTTATGGCCCAATAATTGAACATCCTTCTTTTGCTTCCAATCACACTCAAGGGACGAAAGTAACCCACCCACCAGTCCAGCCTAGCTATGCAAACATTGCAGTCAAGGGCTAACAACATTGAATTTATATTTTATTTATTTCAATTTTTTCAAAAATTATTGTAAATATCAAAATAAAAATATCCTTTTTAATAAAAAATAAAAAAGCTATAAATTCATTTTCACACCCTTCTTCATTATTTCCTTTTTTGTTGTTTAATGGATACTCCCCTTGCAATCTTTTTTTTGGTATTACTTCATCAATTAATTGATATACGACAGAACCCTTCATATATATAGCTGAATATATAATATATCAAAAACAATAATACCTCAATTCAACCTACCATTTAACCTATAATCTGCTATAAATTTGGTAACACACACTTCATATTACGTCTAACTGTGTTGATGAAATTAAATGATAATGATATGCTTTTGTATGTTGACCAATAGCTTATAAATGAATAATGGTTTGCATAGGATAAAATGAAATGCTAGAAACTCTGTTTATCACCAGTGAATCATGAAAAACTATGGGGGTTGCATCCAAAGCATATGAAGACTACATGCTTGCAAGTCATATATGGTAATTAGAACCCCACCATCTGAATTAACCAATCTCTGGAGCCCACTAGCTGGCCAAAGATAGCCAGGAAATAGAGGGACAATCCTATCTCTTGAGACATTCAAGATTGTTTCTAAACTATTTCTTATACTATGAAAGTAAACTTTTTAACTTTTCAATTACAGAGTACAAATTTTCTTAAAAATTAACATTGGAACCTGAACAAGGGATACCATACAACATTAAAAACTACCAGTGTCTTAATTGCTTCAAACTGACTGTAGTGTTTATTTAAGATTCTCAGTGTTAAAAGGATTAGTAATGGGAATTTTTTTTAATTGGTTTTCTTTATTTAGAAATAATTAATTAATTTTATTTATACATAATTTAATTAATTATAGATTTTTTAGATACTCACATACAAAAACACATACTCAGAGATCTATTTCAGCAACATGATGCAGGATAATCTACCATCTTCAGGCTACCATTAAATATTGTAGATTATTTTTATTGTGAAATTAGTTCGAAATGATAATATTCTTATGAATTCACTTTCAATGTTTATAAATATATTTTTACGATAATTTATGTTTGAAAATAGGATCCTTCTTATGTTCTTGATATAAGTTTAATACCGATATCTAGTGATCCCATAGGTATCAATAATTATATTACTGTATTTTCTGGACATTGATATTCTTGAGTATCCAAAATAACATCATAGCCCTTAAGCAGTAGTTCGGAACCACATTTCTCGTTTTTTTATCAGGATGACAGTGTGGACTAAATTTTAGTAAGTATCCAGTGGAATAAATCGTTAGATTGTAAGTCTGAGCCTTAGTTATTCTGTAGAAATAGCAATAAAAAGTTGATGGTAATATATATTTGCAGGCCAGTATTAACGTTACGTTTTTTTTTTAGCCCAAGACTTCCATTGAAGTCTTATACTGGTCTGGGTGGGAAGGTCAAGATTCATTCGTGGGACCGCCACGAAATTAATTTTAACCCGCCCAGGTGGGATTTGAATTTGAACCCACTACATTCTGGTTACGAGCACGCTGAGACCCTCGCCCCAACTCACTTGGCCATTGGGTTCCCTGAACGTTATATTAACAAACAGTTGGAGGGAAACTCGATGGCCGAGCGAGTCGGGGCGAGGATCTCAGCGCGCTCGGTACAGTAGGTCGTAGGTTCGAATTCCACCCGGGTGCGATAAAATTTATTTTGTGGTGGACCCACGAAATGAATCTTGACCTTCCCACCATGGTTAGAATAGGTTGGTAACCTGTAGAACAACCCGTCCATCATGTTACATAAGGTACATAAGGTACATAAGAGTACATAAGGTTGTTAAGCTCCAATAAACAACTTACAATTGATACAACTGAAGAATGCTCAGTGGGCCTATGTAGGTTTATCATTTCTTATTTAATATAAATGTCAAGCTTTGTTCACAAAAAAAAAAAAAAAAGTACCTACTAGTATAATAACAATGCAGTTTATAACTTTATTAGATATAATCAACGTGATAATGTATTTTATTATTATTAAATTGACTTTGTAATGTTCAGATCGAACAGAAAATCATAATTTTGAATTATAAAAGCTAGAATTTTCCGTCGACCAGATCCAAACTTTTTTTTTTCAAACCTCCGACTTTATTTTTAAAGAAATCAACAAACGGACAATTATAAAGGAATAAAGGTCTTATTTTTCCTTTCGGCATTCGAAGATCTTTCTTCTACGCCATTCAAGGAAAGACTAAGGCCTCTGGAGGTACTCCTTTTACATGACGATTGTGTAATTCCAACCTTTTTTTTTTTTTTTTTTTTTTCAAAACATCTTTATTTAGAATAAAATAGTACATTGATATATATCATTAAAATATAATGTATCTAGACAAAGTTTTACAAAAATATCATCCTTTTGGATGTTTTAATGTGATGGAGTGTTAGTTAAAAACATAGTGTTACAGTTAAATAGCGACATTCAGTGGCGATGTTACACTGAGATTAAGGTAGCAACAAAGGAAAAAAAGAAAAGGTTAGATAATTAAACTGATAGGGAAAAAAAAAAAAAAAATAAAAAAAAAAATTTAAATAAATAAATAAAAAGAAATTAAAAGAGAGTTTTAAGACGAGAATTCGTCCTTCCATTCCAGTTGGTTGGTTTTGAAGGAGGATTTAAAGAAGAAAAAAGAGGATTGGACAGGGTAGGAAGCATGTCGTAAAATTTGATGTGACAACGTTTTATGTACTGAACAGGGTTTTCTAGATTAAATCGAGATGCAAAATCAGTCAGTCGGTCTGTACGCCAAGGGGACTGTCTTCGTATAGTCATTAGTGTTCTGTTTTGGAGTCTGTTTAATTTATCGATGGTATCTTGAACTAAGTGCCGAAAAAGAGGAGCTGCATGAAGAAGTCTAGGACGAAGGATAGCTTTATAAAGAAGAAGTTTCAATCGGACAGATAAAGTTGGAGAGCGAAAGAGATGTGAAAGAGAAGTGAATGTTTGACGAGTGAAGTTTAGACGATGACGGAAATGACTGGAAAAGGTTAGGTGTCGATCGAGGCGAACACCAAGGTAGTTAATAGATGATGCAATCGGAATTTCGGTATTATTAAGCTTGATTGGCTGAATCTTTTTCCTTTGGGATTGACGGGAAAATGAAAAAACTATGGCGTCAGTTTTAGAAGGGTTTATACAAATACCTAAATTGGAAAGGGAATCTGAAATTTGTTGAGCCACCGCTTGTATATTTTGAAGGGCTTTTGTAGTGCTGATGGAGGAGCTGTAGATCGCAATATCGTCGGCATAAGCTGATATTTCGACGCGTGGGTAACGAGTGCCGATTACATTTGCTATGTAAATGGAGTAGAGGATAGGAGAAAGTACAGAGCCTTGTGGAACACCAATCCGAGAGGACTTATATGATGACAAGGAGTTTCCAACTCTATAACAAAAGGAACGATTTGAGAAAAAAGACCGAAGTAGATTAAAGAGGAAAGGAGGAAATTCGTGATGAAGAAGTTGAAGAAAAGTTGCTCATGTTGAACGCAATCAAAAGCTTTTGTACAATCAAGGGAGATCATAGCGGTGGCGTGATTTTTAAGAAGAGCAGTGGTAACATAATGTTGTACACGTGAAAGTGAATGTACAACATTTAGACGAGGTTGGAAGCCTGTCTGTTCGTAAGGGATAATTGAGAGTTCATCGCAATAAGTTTGAATATGCGGGAGTAATAATTTTTCAAAAAGCTTTCCTAAATGGGAGAGGAGGCTAATGGGACGGTAATGATCCGGATTTAAGCCAGTTTTATTAGGTTTCAAAAGAGGTATAATAATGGCTTTTTGCCATGAGCTGGGGAAATGTCCAAGAACTGAGCAATTGTTGTAGATGGAAGTAAGATAATTTAAGGTTATGCGAGGAAGATGGCGGAGAAGAATAGCCTGTATATTATCTGGCCCAGGTGCTTTCTTAGGTGCCATTCGAAATATCGTTGCTTTAACTAATTTAGCATCAAAATGGGGTACATCGGAAGATTTAAATGGCAGAAAAGGAGGAACATGAGGAAGAGGTGCAGAAAAATGTTGAGCATAATGATCACAAAGAGCTTGTGCTTGCTCTTCTGCTGTAGGAAGCGGAGAGTGTAAAGTGGGAAGGTTAATAGGAAGGCGTTTATGATAAGATGATCGCGATAATTTCCAAAATTTTTGTAAATTTTGGGAGGCAGCTGTTATTTTATTTTCCCAGATTGAGTTTTTCCATTTTCTGTAAAGCTGGGTGATTTGTTTTGTAACAGAACGGAGAGCAATGCGGTCTTCTGGTTGATGGCATCTCCGCCACCTATTTAGCAAACGATGACGGACAGATATTAACCAAAGAATATGTTTCGGAGGTGTTTGTAATACTAAAGGTTTTGGTTGGAAGGTAGGGATAGAATGAGAGGCTGCTTCTTGGAGCAAAGTGGTAAAACGATCAACTGCGTTGTCTATATCAGCCGTGGTTGGTGTATCAGGTAAAGGGGGCAAGGAAGAAGGAGAGTTTTTGAAAAGAAAGGATTGAAATCTTATCCAGTCAGCTTTAGAATAATTGTAATGGAATGAAGAGTTGGGTGGGGTGCTAATATAGGATATGTGATAGACTACTGGGAAATGATCTGAAAAGGAAATGTTGTTAAGAGTATAACAATAAGTAATAAGATGAGGTGCATGGGTATAAAGTAAATCTATTGTACTAACATGGCCTCGAGAAGACTGAAATGTAGGAGAAGAAGGGTAAATAATAGTTCCTGGAAGTTGTGCGATGGCTTTTCCCCTCGGATTGGAGGAAATATTATTCCACATTTGATGTCTGCTATTAAAATCTCCTATCACAAACGATGATCTTGGAACAGATTGAAGGAACTGGGTGAAAGGTTTCACTGGAGAAGAAGGACGAGCGTAAATTCCATACAGCTGATGAGGAACTCCATTGACATATAAAATTATACCCAGAAGTTGAATTGAAGGATGAGGGGATGCGGTTTGAAGGAAGCGATGTTTAATGGAATTGTGAACAAATATGGAAACATCAGTAGTATGATAGGAAGAATAAGAGAGAAAACGAGTGTTTAAGGGAAGTGAACCAGTATCAGTAAGAATAAGAATATCAGGGCGTGCAGAAGTAAGAAGGGCGTGAATACCTGGAATGAAAGGAGAATGATTAATATTAAAGTTAACTACCTTAATCTCAACCATTAATGTCCATATTTGATGAGGCCTGAAGAGTGATAAGAAGTGGCTGAAGAGAAGCAGAGAGCTGCTGGATGCTTACTAAGAGAGCCTGGAGTTGAGTGACAATGGGCTGAAGCGTAGAAGTGATGGTTTGTTGTATTATCGGAGTTATCTGCTGAAGGAATGAAACTGCTGGCTGAGGAGAATGCGCTGAGCGAACATGTGTGCGAGATGGCTGCGGTGCCACGATATTAGGAGCTGAAGTTCGTGGAAGATTTGGAAATTCTTCTGAGGATAGTGGTGGCGGTAAAGATGTTATTGTAGGCTTGGCAGGTTTATTTTTTGCAACATTTATGTATTCCAAACGTCGTGTGCATTGTCTAAATGAAGCCGTGTGCTCTTGATTACATCCTGCACAAACGAAGTGGGGAGTCTTGAGGGCAGTCTTTTAATTCGTGATTGCCACTACATTTCACACATTTAATAGGGCGAAAGCAGTAGGTCGAAATGTGCCCGAAGGATTGGCACCGAAAACATTGGCGAATTCCTTCTGACGGTCTTTTTCGTGGTAGTTCGACCCTGTATCTCATGCGATTGACTGATCCGGGAGCCTGGAGATTTTCAGGTTTTACTGAAGGGGATGTGGTGACTATAATCTCAGGGAGATCCATTTTGGTTCCATCTGAAAGTGTTTTCTTTAGTCTTCGTATAGATTTGACGCCAGGAATGGCCAAAAAGGTCCTGTTAATATCTTCTAAAGGAGGAAAGTCTGTTAAAAAGCCGGTTATGAAATATCGTTTATCATTGGGTCCGGATCCGTATGTATGATGGCTGATTTCTTTCGAAGTGAGCCAATTCATGATTTCTGTTCTCTCTTCAGTGTTTGCGGGATGTAGGCGAATGTCTCCAGATCGCAGTGAGGAGAAAGAGGCAGTTATATGAGGTCGAGAGTTGAGGAAGGTTAATAATTCATTCCTCGTTATGTTTGAAATAATGATTGGTGGAATCTTTGGAGGAGAATCAGATGAAGGATGAGTAGAAGCTGATGTATTCAGTAATGGCCTTTGGTCAGGATGAAAATGGTCTAAATTTAGATCTGGAATTAAATTTCCATAAGAGTTGGGAAGCGCTTGTCTTTTGGCTGCTGTACTAGACTCGTCAGGCGGCCATGGCCTCGCCCTGTTCGCCATGGCAACCAACTATAATAAAGCTTGTTAATTACCTGTTTGGAGCTTCAATCCTAACCTCTCCAAATTATAAAACTAATTATTCTTCTTTAAAGCTGTCTATAAATAATATATAACTTCTTTAAAATGATCAATTTATCTAATAGTTAGATTTAAAATGCTAATATGAAATCTAAAACACTTCGTAACTTGAAGAAAATCAAAACAAACACAGAGAAATACTACAGCGTGTTCTAGCTTTCACAAATCATATTAATTCCAACCTTCACTGAAAAGAACCTTTTGAGGGTTTGTTTATACTTTGAACGAGCGGGAATAAAACCTGTGATCTACCTAAAGTAAAAAGTCGATTTCATGTAATTCATGCAATCGCAAGCTAAGCGGAATTTAAGTATTGTAACTAGTTAACTTGGTTCAAGCGAAACTATTACGATTATGCCAAATAGATTGTAAAATTTCTTTGTTTGTTAACGCCCATGTTTACTACTACAATGGAAGAAAGGGTTGGGCTATCGTTACAGGTTACCTACCTTTTCTACCAGCATGAGAACTTTGAATTTAATTCCCCGTATCCACCGTGTCGGTATTAATATAGGACCGACTTCTGACTGCTTTGAGCCGCAATAGTCTTTTATAAACTTCGGACTCCTTTTATATCTTGGGTTTAAAAAATTTTGTTTACAGTTTAAAACCCTTTAGTACCAATATTAATAGAAAACTCAAGAGTGCTTACAAACTTCAAATGTCAGAAGTATAAGCTTTAAGTTAAATTCAAGAATTTTAAACACATTTTTTAACATGTATCTAACATAATCAAACTTCTTCAACGAAAAGATAATAAATCAAGATATACTATGAGGACAAGATGGGGCTAGAGATGAGATGACGCCAAAGGTCTCAACTAAGGAAGGGGCACAAGGACAGCAGCTCTTCCCCTTACATACTGATGTTGCTCTTTATTATTGTTTTGTCAGGCCGCGGGCAGGAGGTTCCTCCTTATTTTAAATTCTTTCATAACTCCACCGAGCGGGCAACCTATTATGGCCTTCTAAATTTAGAAGTGACACTCTCTTAAGAAGAAATCTTCATTCTTAGAAATGGTTTTATCGTTTAAAGGCTAAGAGACAAAATAAACAACTGAAAAGTATTGTCGTAGTATACACAAATAAATTTTACTGGGCGACTCAAGTGACATCGAAGAAATCAAATTGGTATTGAATTACTTAAAACATTAATTCATAAAAGTTTAAATGAATTTAGTTTTTCTCTACAAAAATTACAGTCGGGTCAAGTAGGGAACGGTGTAACAAAAATTTCATTTTTATTAAAAAAAAACAACAAAAATAAACCGTTTATTATTTTGTCTTTTAATTATTTACCATAAAATCAACAGCTTTTAACCTTCATATCATACTTGAAATAATATCAAAATTAAAGTTATCTCAAATCACAAATTGGTTACTGTGAGTCCCATGGGTGGTGTACAGTGCAACAGTCATGGGGGGGGGGGGGGAGGGGTTATAGAATTGCAACTAGGGGTAGATTAAATACACAGTAGATTAAATACACATTAAACGAAATGAAATATCAGAAATAGAAAACGTTTAATATCAATTATGTTCCATAACAAATTTTTGATCATCAAAATTATTAATATAACAAATTCATAATAAGGGAATATTATCTTCTATTCTTTAATGTCATTAGAATTGTCTAGACCAATGTCCGTTCTCCCCTTCTTATCCCGAACTATTTTCGATGTCGCACACCTATACAAAATAAATAGATAATCAAAGGAGACACAGTATAACACGTTACGTTACAATACTGTGTCCCTCACCCTACTGTTAAAACAAAAACACGTTAAAATTCTATTGGTTTGAAATTGCAATGAACTTAGTTTACTATTGTTTACATACGTCTAATGACAGCTGTTTTAGATGGTGGCACATGAGATTGACAAACAAATAAAGAGACATCATAGTAAAACTAAAAAGGACAGAGCTTATCATAATATTACACTGTGCTCCACTTGACCCAACATTGCTGCCTAAAGAAAAAAAGGCTTAGACAAAATTCATGTAATCTAATAAATTATATATTATACAATATAAAGATGGTACAAGTTTTTCTTTTGTGATTACCTATTTCGTTTATTAATAGATTTTCATTTTTTATTTCTAAAGCTACGACGTACTGGAAACCAGTAATATTGTTTTCGTTAATGAAAGATAATTTCTGTTGATCATAATACATAAGTTTTTGATTGCTTCAAGTTTTCTGAAATCAGTTACTTAATTTTATATATATATCCCCCGTCGCGGCATCTCGCCCGCTCTCTTAAATAAAGAACTTAGATTATTTTAACTAATAATTTAATTTCATTATTTATATATAAAAATATTATATTGAAGAAAATGGAATTTAATATTATTTCTTCAATGATATTTTCACGCATGGCAGTAATTTAAAGTGCTTAAAATTGCATTGATTAGGTGTTTAGTAAGGAGAGTACGTAAAAGCATAATTAGACATCCACTTTGGCAGATATAATTGTATCGATCCATCTGGTTGGATGTTAATTTCAAACCATAAAAGTATTTGACTGTTTGGAAAACCTCGTTCCTGGTGGCACTTTACATGCATTTAATAGATAATTAAGACTGTACATTTTAATTATTAATATGGTAAAATTTATTATTATAAACCTTCCTAAAACTATAAAGATGTAGTTAAAATTTGGTACAGTTAGGTTTAATAGTTTTACCATTGCAAACTCTGTTGCAGAAAGGCCAAATATCAGTCGATTCGTGCGTCGCTCCATATATTTATAGCTTTATTAACAATTCAATAAAAAATAAGTAATTTTTATCATAAATTTCTGGCCGCATATAACACCGTACTTTTGTAACCTCTATCGAATGGTGCTCGCCACCTATCGGTCGATTACCAAACTTCACTGTGCAACACATATTTATCGTTTTGTTTATGGCAATATAGTTGTAAATCTTTCAATTTTATTATTGCTAAACATTCTTTGAACTTGTCCTTTTATATAATAGTGTATATACGTTGAATAGTTCGAATTATGCAGTGTTTCTTTTGGATTCTGCATTTTAATAAAAAGAAAAGGTAATCCAATTTGTTATTTTCTTTATAAAACATCTGATTTCTCTTTCATATAAATTATAGGCGTTAAACATTTATAATAAAGGATCAAACACGAGTCCGTCGCAGATGGAAAATCCCTTTTATCTTTTCCACCAGAATACATTGATTATTAGTTTATCTTTGTTGAAGCTATCTCGAGAAAGGTTTTTTTTTTTTCAATTTTTTTTTATTCAACTATCGAACTTGTAAAAAGATAATTAACTATCCGTTTCTTGGAATATCCGATTAATACGTTTCTATTAAAATTGATTTTTTTTTTGTTAATTTGTTTATGTATTATTGTTATTAATGAAGCTGAGTAATACTCCTATTGGAAATCAGTAATTCAAACTGCTTGTTTTGAATTAATGTTAAAAAACAAAACAGGTTATGTAATTTAATAAAAAGACACCATTTTTTCCATAACGGTTTTAGATTTTTTTAATTGGAAGAAGAATTTTCAAATGTGTTGGATTTAAAAGTCAACTATAAAATGATTGTTTTGACAACACTTTATTTATATGCCTACGTTTCGGCCCTTCTAATCAAGATATAACAACAACTTAAAAAGGCTGAAACGTAGGCATATATAAAAAAAAAAACAAAAAAAAACTGCTTAGATCCCACTAACGGACATGATAAGATAGATCAAATGTTGCCCGATCATAGAATGGCTGAGGTTTTATGATTGGGAAAGTGCTCTGAAAGGTAAGGACCACTACGCAGTACAGCAAAAAGTAGCATTGAAACCATGGTTTGTGACCCAAAGGCTTAAACTTAGTGTATATAGATCCAAGCTTAGTAAAACTTAATCGGCTCAAAATTAAGTTTTACACCTGACCATTGCAGAACCAATAAAAACCGCAAAAAGTGGTATGTGTCCAACAAACCAATGCCTGGAAGAACAAAGACACATCGCTTTCAATTGCAAAAAATTTCTAAACGAGAGGATAAGTGCGCTGGGTATACGGACGATTCACGACGGCTCTAAATTTTGTAAAACTACGAGCAAAGAAAAGGTCCGCAATTTAAGTAAATTTTTGTCAGAAATAAAGGTCCTCATATAACAGAGCTAGACAAGGAAGGGATATTCAAGAAAGCATATTATACAAACAATGAAGGCACAAATGATATCCATAATGGCAGCCGACCTGCTTTATATTTTGCTGCTTTGGTTCCTTTTTTTTCTTCTCTCTCGTTTCTGGTTTTCTTTGTTATTTTACCTGTCTATCTTTCACCCTTTAACTCTTTCCCTTATATATAAAAAAAAAAAAGAAAAAATTGATCATAACCACTAGACTCAGGGTCCGTTTTAATAATTAAATAAAAAAAGTAATTTTTTAAATATAATTAATTAAAGGTCCATTGCACAATTTATTTGACACAATATTGGATAGTGATTACATATATTTTTGTGTTGGCCATGATTTTCTTATTAGTTGAGAATTCTAATACGCTTTCATGTAATATAGAATCTATTGTCATCAATGCCTTAAATTATGTAACACTTGTTTCATACAAATATTTTTATTTATGATCACAGCGCATCAAAGTACTATTCTCAAGTGCTAATATTCTGATATTTGTGCAATATTGGACTTTCTAGTCATCCACATTTCTGTATTGCCACAAATGATCGTAGCTGAGCCTCAGCTATAAGCTTCCGAGGCCCTTGGGCACGGCCAGATTACTATCCAGTTCGATAAAATACTAGCATAAAATAAGGGTAGTTAAGACATCTCCTCATGTATCCAAGAGAAAGTAGAATATTGAAAAGCTTGAAACGGAGGATACAGCATCATCCTGTAAATAAATATGGAAAGAAAACACATGTTTATGGAAGGTGGACCGGACTAAAGGGGACAATATAGACCACTATTGGAAACATGAATCTCAAAAGGAGAAAGGCTTTGGAAGACAATTTAAGCAAGCTATAGACAAAAGAAGCTTGCATGACATAAGTGCTTGAGGTGGCGAACGAAACAACAGGGTATAGAAATAAAGTACCACGAAATAAAGATGAGAAACATCGTCAAGACGAAAAACCTAGCAGACCCGCTTGCTAGGAGGGAGTGGGGTGGGACTAAAAAATTATCAATATTATTCACAAGAGGGTTGAATGTTGGATACAAAATCTTCGCCATTTTACTACACAATTGACTTGTCTTGTATTATGAAACAGAAGAAGACAATAATGGTTTTCGAAGATATATAACAACAATGGATTAGATTTTTGTTCTTTGGATGACTAATATTAAGAAAATATGTGGTTATATGACATGGGTGACTAGTTTTTGATTTCAAGGCTGTCTAGATGGACTAACAGATCATCGTATAAGTATCATCGTATTACTTTCACCGAGATGAAAGTAAGGCTAAATTTCATATAAGAGTAAACCAAGAACTGCCCAAGCCCATGGCAATTAAGAATAGACTAAAAAAGGTTAACTTAGTTTTGGACAAGGTTGTAAAGAGCGAAAAACCAGGCAGAAACACTGTAGCGGCGGCTAGGGGTTCATGATGAACTCAGCCGAAAACCGCTTTTTTGTGAAGCTGGGAGCTCAATATATATTATAAACAATTTGCTCGACAACTATATTTCATGCGTTAACAATATCAAACAAATTTTAATATAGGCAATAATTACTAACAAACCAGAGTTCACAATCACAGCAGGGCGATTTCTGATGGCAATCTGTTTTAAGTCCGATGGTATGGCTATGCAAAGTAAAGCATTTTTAACCAATCGTAATTGCTACACAACCAGCAGTATATCCTAGTTCCATTAACAGAATCTCGGCCAGATGATTTTTGGAAGTATTAAACCAATAACTGCAGCTGTCTTAGCAGAGGTTTCTAGTAAATTGGAGGATGTAATTTCACGATCATCATGATCTACCTATTACCATAAATTATTTTCCATGATTTACTGATTCTGTAAATAGTTCTAACAGTGATGAACCGGATCGGAGGGAAAGGGTAGAGATGAAAAGTGATTCACAGAAAAGAGCTAACTTGTAAAACAGTATGAAAATGTGTTAGGTCGTTTTTTCACCTTCATTTCACTGAAAAGAAGCCTCTCTCACTCACTCAGCAATAATAAACTTTTAATTTTGAAAAGATAGTGCTACAATAAAAGCTCTGGTTTCCTCCGAGATGGGGAAGGACTTTTTTCAAACTAGTCAAGATTAAAATAAAAATTATCTTTGTTTGTGTTTGTAACACGGTATTGAACTTAAGGATCTGAAGAGCGTTAATCCTATAAGAGCGAAAGAGCATGATTAAACAAAGTGGTTTTCTCTATTATTCTTAATTATGAATTATTGATAACCGTTTCTGGTATGCCAGATTTAAAACAATCGAATAAACCTCAAATTGCAGATAATTATTCATATGATATTGGAAAATAGTGACATAATTCGGATGAATAATTTACGATTATAAATATATATCTATCCATTAGTGGAAGAATGGGATTTTACGAAGAAATCATGACAACCCACGGTCCTGAAGCAATTACAGTGATGAAGGAACTTCAAAAATCCAACAGAAAACTGGCGAGGGCGAAGAATATTAGGACATTCCTACTAAAATGCAGGACATGATTATGAGAACAATATAGTCTCGAAACGTCGCCAAAATAGTTGTTTTTATTTACTGACTGAACCTCAAGAACCTTACCAAACATCTATTAGTAACAATTAATTTTATCCATGGTAACACATCGATTCAATACTGGAAAATATCCATAGTGGAAGAAGAACCTCAAGAACCTTACTAAACATATATATATATGTTTTTCATTTTAGGATTTTGTGTTTCGAACATAACAATTTTTCTAAATTCTCCTTAAATTATTTTTCGTTTTATGAAATAATGATTAAAAAACATTTAACCTCATGTGAATTTTTACTCAGTAGATTGAACCTAATCCCAGGTCGCTACGTTCCTGAAATATATAATTTTTTGTATTTTTCAGTCGATTGGCACCATTGTGCGTCACCTTGTGCAGAAAGTGAAGCGCAGTTAGAGATGTCATACCTCGTATATGTTCTTAAATTTCTAATAATTTGTGAGGTAACACGACCCTATCTCATCTATTAGATCCCTGCTTAGGTTTATAAGTATTCAACTTTTTTAGTGTCCAATTCATTGAGTCTGATGATAGCATAAGTGATATAAGATAATTAGGAAGGAATTGCACGTCGATATTGGAAGAGTACATAAGTAGTCTTGGATGAGAAGTTGGAGAGAGGTAGGGTCTGGTACAACCTTGGGTCTAGACTTACTAAGGCCAGGACAAAATTAGCTGTGATTCATAGCATCCTTCCTGCCCTCTGATTTATTCAATCGAATCGAACTTTAAAAACAAGTGCAAAGTCACAAGTTGATATATCGTCCTTCTTATAAGGTATTTTAGCAAATAGTTTATAATGAGATTTATAATTTTAGTTAACATAAAAGTCAAAGCAAAACTTCATTACGTAATTATTTAAGCAGTTTGATTGCAATGTTTATTTTATACAGTACAATCTAACAATTTCGGATTTAAACCATAAAAGAGTAGGTTTGAGGTTGAATTTATTTGTTCTTTTGGATTTTCTATGAAACAATTAAAGATCAAATGAAATAAGATAATTAGAACCGTTAAAACAAATTCTGAAAATCTTTTTCCATTTCTTCAGAGATTTTTATTTTAATTTTCGAATTGCCCTACTAAGAACCACGTCATTTCAGCTGTCTCTTCTTGGCTTTGACATTAGCCCAGTACTCCTTCATTCGTTGCCGGCGTTGCTCCTTTCTGTCTTCTGTCCACATCCTTCCAGTCTTGAATTTTGGTTTTTCTTGAAAACTATATTGGTCCCCGAGTATCTTCTTAAGTGGATCGTGCTTTTGGATGTCTTCGAAAGTAATCCAACAGGTCTTTTTCTACCTCGGTAAACCGGGCTCCCTTGATCTTCTCATCCTTAATGTAAGTGAAGATCCTGTTTTTATTATTATTATTATTATTTTTTATCTGTAATATTACTTTCATTTCATCCTTCTAGAGATAGTATTACAAATTTATAACTTTTGCTATAAATTTTTTTTAAGTAATAGTTATTAGATGTTCAGTAGTTGTTTCGATAATAGTTTAGAGTATATGCCTCTGAATTTACATAAAATGTATTTCAGTATTTTAGAAAGTATTTAGTATCTTCAAAACTATTTAAAACATATATTTTTGTGTGTGTAATCGATGACAAGTAACAGGCTGAAAAAAAGTGTTGGAGATTTTACTTGATCATTCACCCATTTGAACCAACGTTTATTAGGAAATTTTTTCTTAAGTAATATTCTGTTGTTGGAAAAAAAAAATGGATGTTTTTTGCTATTTTTTGAGCTCGTTAACAACATATTTTAAAAAAATACAAAAAATAAAACTAAAACAGTTACTTTTCACTTTAATTGACGTCGTGCCATCATTTTTTTCCTTGAATTCTCAGCTTATAGCTTTTCTCAGGGACAGAATTAAAGCTGAGACGCCTTGAAATCTATATGCAATATAATACGACTCATTTTTGCAGGATTTGTAAATATGTTGTTTGCAAACATCAAGGAAATAAATAATACATATAAAACCATAATGAGATTGTTGGTAAATTTATATATGCTGAAATATACAAAATATAATAAGTTAGAAATGATACTTTTTTTTTTTTTTTGTTTTGGTCTGAAGTGGCTCATATATTTTAAATTTAACTGTTGTTAACAACTTAGTGAAAAAACTTAATTATTTTAAATATATCTTCTAGCAGACAACTAAAAATCGTGATAAATCAATCAATTCGTCCCGGTTGGTACTGCACTGAGTTAAGTACCTAGGATAAATATGTCTTTAAAACTTCACTGGTGGTTTCTATGGAGATGGGTGGAAGCTTTGGAGCAGCATATACATATTTTTATATTAGATAGTCAACATAAGTAAATGTAAACGGTAATGTCATTAGCTTCAAACGTTTTTCATCATGGCTGTTTAGTAATACATTTATACCTTAAGTGGTCAGATGTAATGTAATTACAATTATATTATAATATAGGGTAATAAAGGAGTAATGATAAAGGTAATGGCATTAAAACTGATCCCCTTTACTTAAATAGCTTCCAACTCAGAATTTACTTATTTCTGGCGGTAAGAAAAATCGTATCAGGTTGAAAATAGAGGTTCAGACTAATTCCTACAAGCTTTGTCAAAATAAAGGTCTGAAAAGATATTGATTTGTTTAGTGACGGTTACTAGTGAGACACTCTTGAGTCAAAATTATCTGCTGTTGGATTTTCTGCTTTTCTTTAGCACATAAAAATATATATATATATTTATATATTTTATGAGAAACGTTCTATAGTATACTTAATCTGTAAGTCATGTCTTTATTTATTTACTCATTTTTGAAGCTTTGTTATCACATTAAGGAATCAAGTCTTGTACAAAAGTTGTAGGTACGAAAATCATAATGTTGACATAGTGTGTTTCACTGGTAACGTCACGATATATGTAAAGAACAATTAAATCACTCTATTTTATCGAAATGTAGGTAATTTTACATGTGTAGTCAAGGTACTTCATATGGTCGATTTTGGATTTCGAAACCTGTTCCTGAAAGAATTTTTTTCTTGGCATATTTGCATCTTGCTTGCCAAAATACAAATATTATTTTGTCGACAGCTCGATTGAATAAACATCGATAGCCTTATCTAACATCTGTTGGGGTTAGATATCAGCTTGTAGTTCGATACAGTCTCAAACAGCGAGTGTGCTCTACTCCGATGGTTATGCGCTTCTTATTCTTCTTTCTGCTGGCAGCAGCCCCTACTCTTGGAGGGAAGATCGTCTGCTTCTGGAATGGAAAGTCCATCCTAAGGCAGGGTAAGCTATAACAATCAATATTTTTTATTTGCTAATGATATCATCTCATTATCAGCTAATTGGACTTATCATTTCAAACTTATAAACAAGTTTCAAATATTCGTGAAGATATTTATAATTATTCTTTATAAATATATAAAATTTATATATATAATTATTAATATATAATTATATATATATAATATATATATATATATATATATATATATATATATATATATATATATATATATATATATATATATATATATTAGTACTAGAATTGTTAAAATTTAGTTAGTCGATACCATACCCACCAGTAACATTTATTAATTTTTTTTTTTAAAGATAAAATTACTCTGCTATAGATATACTATAAGGGAAAACAATAAAAAAACAAAACAATTAAACATTCCCGGTTGAAAATAAAATAAAAGCAAAAAACATATTTAATTCTAAGTTAAGGCAACTGTTTTTCAGCTTTTCAATTTTAATTATTATAGAATTTTACTTATTTAAATTAATTTACTAATACAGAAGTTCTTAATAGCATCTGGTAAATATGATGGAGTTTTCATTTTAATTTCTTATATTCCGTAATATCCCAATCGTGAAGAAGTTAAATCAAAGTTGTGCAATATTCAGTTGGGCATTTTTGATCGCTTTCCTCAATCCTTTAATTACTCTGAAAATTCCATTTTAAGCCAAATTAGATACTTTCAGGCCTTATTAAAAACCACATCTTAACCAACGTTTTATTACGCAGATATTAAGCATCCTGTTTTTAAGGTTAATCAACATAATTTGACTTCTTCACGACAACCACCGTTATTGTATATCAAACATAAGAAGAATTCATGATACAATTTTTACGATTAATTATTTTAGTTTAATAAGTGTGGTTTATATTATCTATAAATCTAATTGGCCGAGCGAGTATAATGTTATTCAAACGTATACATTCCTCTCTATTTACATCTCATTGATTACGCCTGAATCTGAATTATTACTTATATATATTTTAATACTTTAGTTAATCACTATAATTTATCTGATTGTGCTTCACATTTTAGGAAAATATAAATAAAAATGTTATCAGGACTAATTTTATATTATTATTTTTCTCAATATATTTACAATTCTTCGGACATTACAAACACGATTACTATCTAAAAAAAAGAAGAAAAAAATGCTTTTCAAGAAAAAGTAATAAATAATATATGAACATTTGCACAACATTGCAAAATTACGTTCTATTCTATATAAGAGATCAATGAGGCACTTCTCCGCTGTTATAAATCAAGAAGCTATTTGTCATGGTCTATTGATGTGGTAATAATCAGCTAACGAGATATTGAATCTTAAGGAATTTTTAAAGTTCTTGACTTATAAATCAGAATATTATGTAAATGTAATAAACTGTTTAATGTTTAATGTATTAAATACATTTTATTACTTATTTTTTTAGTTTATTTATTATTTATTATATCTGTATGCATTGTTAAGTTTTCGTACACCTACTAAATTCACTAAAATACGATTATTTTTACTCTATTATAGAAAAATAATATTTTCGACGATTTCATATTCTTCCTCAATCACGTAAGAAACACACCTAACAATTAAAACTCCCCAAAATATGGACATTATTCATGTATTTACTCTGTAAATAAAAAAATAAAATAAAATGACTGCAGCAAAAGTTTTCGTACAGCATCAAATTATCTCATTTAATCCCTTTAATACTTAAGCTACGATGTAAAAAAATTAACTAGTTGTTAATCCTGCCTCTTCCTAGCTATGTTTTCATCAGTTTCTACGCACGCAGTGTTTTATAAACAGCCATATTCAGAATACGGCTAAACAACAGCGGTTACCTGTACTGTTTTTCATGTAGCACCGATATTCGAACGTCCAGATTAGTTCAATGACTAATATACCTCGTTCAATGGTCCAATACATAATCGAACATATTAAAAAACCGAAAGGCTAGACGATAAGGGCCGATCGAGATGACTGAGAATTTGCTCGCGCCTAGATGGCGCACACCTACACACCTACGTTTGAGATGAGAGCCAGGAAGATAGCAATGAAAGTAAATTTAGAATTTGGAAACATCTGCAAGACCTAAAACGATTAGAAGAGACCTAGGAAAAAATGTATTTCAGGCCAGAGTAAATAGGAAAAAACATTTACAGAGTAAATAGGTACATAAATACGGTCCATATTTTGGGGGTTTTAATTATTAGCTGTGTTTCTCACGTGAATGAGGAAAAATATGAAATCGTCAAAAAAATTATTTTTCTACAACTAGAGTAAAAATAATTGTATTTTAGTGAATTTAGTAGGTGTACGAAAACTTTTGCTGCTCACTGCACAAGTAAATTTGGGGAAAATGATTACAATGACATGTCAATAACGTAATGAACTACTCACTAGCACTTCAATAGTTATACATTAGGAGGTCTCTTGGCCATCTTCTTTCCAGATGCCTCGGAGAATTATCGGGAATGGAGTGTAAGGCAAGGAGACTAGTAGATTCGAGTGGGTATGGAGTTTACTATGATAGGATAGGTATCTGGTTTGGGTCAAATCAGAAAAATAAAATAATGGGTCTAATTATGTCTTATAAATAAGTCTTATTTAATTTACTGGGAGCTTTGAACGCTTGTCTAGTAAATTTCTGGTATGTATTAAATATATTTAAACAGCCTTTATAATAGCATTTGTTTTAGACACTGGCCAAGTCACAGTTAGCAGCATCAAAAGAGGTCTGCCACCTTGTTCACACTTGATATACGGCTTTGCAGCCATCAACGATGACCACTATACTCTAAAACCGATAGACAAAAAAATAGATTTGGATACAGATAAAGGTACGAATATTGATTGAATAATACCATTGATTTTAAATTAATTTTAATATTTTTAAATAATTTAACTAAAAAAGGGATTACATGTACTTTAATAAAGGAGTGTATACAAAATATTTGCTGTTTTTTAACTTTATGTATTTTTAGCAGAGAAGATGGTTGGGAGATGAATTAATTAAAAAATCAATAAAAATAAATCAATTTATCAAATTTGTGCCGGCACAAGGCACTGTTTTTGAAATGACTCCTCCTCTCAACAATCTCTAGTATTAGATTATGGTTAATCAACCTTTAGCATTTATATTATCATTTCTTTAATATAATAAGCAGAAACAAAATCAATATTTATTAACATTTTATATTCTTTATTCGTTTGTTTGGGCTTAACGTCCTTAAGTACTTAAACTAGGGCAGGAAAGACCGGTTACCATACAGGTTACCGTCTTCTAGCAAGAGTAGAAAGGTCAAGATTCATTCGTTAAATAAATTTCAACACACCCTGATAGGTTTTGAACTCACTGAGACCTGAACCGCGGCCATCTTGCAGCCTTTTGTTCGATATTAAGCTGTCACCACTACTTATAACTGCTGTAGAAAAACGCTTCCGCAATGCCAAACTTTTCAAAATTACTATTTTACTCTGATGAATGTGGTCCATAAGATAGAATATGTGATATTCTTCCTGAGCGAAGTATGAACTGCATGGCAGGTGTGACAAATCCTAAGGAAGTAGCTAAACGTTTTCGAGGTCTAACTCGAAGTATTTAAGAGAATGTTATCTGGCTGTAATAAATAGCGCATGATGATGGAGTGTTGTTTTTGATACATCTTAATCCTCAGTATGCCAGTACTAGTGGCTGGATTTGATTCAACAATTTTTTTTTTTTAAAACTTTATACATATTCTTGAGACCTGTTTTTATATGAGGACCAGCGACATCTTTACTTCTGATTTAATCATTTCACGTGTTGCTCAATGGCTATAAATATTTTTTTCCAATATTATTTTAATTTTGAGAATATTCCGTCATCTGGCTCATAGTATGGGTCAAATATTTAAAAACAAGCTTAATTAATATTTAACAAGAGAGTACTGAAGTGACTTACCTTTATAATAAAATTGGTGATACGGTCATCTTTTTTTATACACCCCATTTCACAATAAATGAAAACGAAATTAAGAAGTGTTTCTAAATACATTACTAATATTCTATGTTAATTTCAGAACAGGGGCAATGGAGGAAGGTTACTGCATTGAAGAGAGACTATCCTGGGTTGAGAATTATGCTGTCCGTCGGCGGTTACGAAGATCAAGAAGATTTGGATAAATATTTAAAATTGGTAATATTTCATAATGACTAGTTATTTCCATATAGAGATTTGTGTTTGATTCAACTGAATCCTGAAAGAAAGATGTACGAATTTGGCCCAAAAACAAATTCTCGGGATGTATTTTAAGGTCACCTAGATAATTTCTAATAAAACTTTCGGATCATAGTGCGATGATTTCGCTGCAGTAAAGGACACAAATGTCGATTACCTTTTTTAGAAGTTGAGACATATTAGTGACAGAGTAAACCGTTGTATAATGATACCTTCAGTTTTATGTGATTATGGAATGTTTGTAGTTTTATTGTAAAAGTATCATTTTCGATTTACTTATTTCAAATACATTATTTACAATGCATCATCCTTAACTCTTTCTCCGTTTCATACTACTCAAAATGAACTTAATGGGAATCCATATTTCAAAGACGTCATTTTAAGAACATGAACGTTTTTTAGAAATAAACAATTATTGACACTCGAATTTTTAATTTCTTTTTTATATTATTTTACTTACTGCTGAAAAATGTGGGCTAGCTTAAAAGATAACGCATTGGATTCTTTAACCCCTGGGACTGGGTTCGACTCTGTGACATAAACAGCTTTTACATCGGGAATAGGGCACCTTACCCTTCATTGGGTTGAAGTGCAAACCTTGTGGTTGAGCGTGGATTATTACATCACATTCGCCATTACGTAGTTCACTAAACAATTCTTCTTTATCTAGTATTAAATACAAGAAGACCCTTTAAGAGTTGTAGAAGCATGATTTTGTCTATTAACTGCACATTTATCATTCACTTATTCACCGACAACTTCAGGAAAAACTTTTGATTTGTTACAGTTGGACAAACAGGAGAGAAGAACTGCATTTGCTACATCAGTTGTAAGTACACTTAGAGAATACGGCTTCGATGGTATAGATCTTGCATGGCAGTTCCCTCACGAAGAAGAGAAAACTGAAAAATCCTTAATAGGTAAAAATTACTTTTTCACGTTTGTGTATTGTCTTTTAATATTCGTGAAGCTTAAATTAATTGTTATTAGGATCAATATGGGATATGATCACAAAGGCATTTGGTGCCGGTATCGATAAGAAGGCCAGCCTTCACAGGGATTACTTCGTGGCTTTATGTAGCGAGCTGAAGGCTGAGCTGAGGCCGGAGAACAAAACTCTTTCCATCAGTGCCCTCCCTCATATCAATGCAACCAGTGAGTACGCATATAAATCTAGTCTTACAGATTTCATGATAAATTTTTATAACTTTATTATTTTCAGCTTACTTTGACGTGAAGTCATTGAAGCATTACGCAGACTTCTTGAACTTATGGGCAGTGGACTTCAGGACCCCAGAAAGAACCCAAAAAGTAGCGGACTACCCTCACCCTCTCTACTTCTCCAAGCAGCGGTTGCCACACCAGAATGCCGAAGCTGTTGTCAGGTACTGGTTGGATCATGGATTTCCAGGTATGTTATATTTTCTTCAAATTATTATTTTAAAATGGCAAGGCTCACATATCTCTTCTATTTATTCAGGGAAAGCCGAAGTACCACAGGGACCAATACTATATCCACTATTATACATTATTTACACTCACAATACGCAACTTAGTCCTTCTACTTTAACAGCATGTTATACTTTTTAACCAGTCAATGTTATACAACCGTTGCTTAATTAATTCTTAAGAATACTACAAGCCTGGTTTAAAAAAAAATAAAATAAAATCAATTACACCAAATCATAGCACGTCACCTTTAAACTCTTGTCCACCCTTTTTTCTTTTTCTCTCTTTTCTTGCTGTCTCGGCTATACGTGGTTTCCTGGCTGAGAGGGTGGGAGCGAGGAATCAATTCCATTCTACTCTAATCAGGCCCGAAACTGTGAAGTTTCATTAGTCATGTTTGCTAGGCACTTTTTTTTTTGCAAGTGCGTTACCTCTGAGCTAACCCCGTCCCAAGGACTCTTGTCCACCTGTTCGCACCGAAACTTATGCCATAAAGACTATCACGCACTGGGCATGTACGTCACAGGACGGAGGGCAGGTCAGTTTAAAAAACTTTAGTATTGATTTCTCGAGAGGTGCGCGCATTGGGCCGGTACGGGACCGACCCGCACTCTCCACGGTTTTCAACAAGTATGAATGAAATGGAGTGTCCGTGCCGTGCCGTCCCGGCCCAGTGCGCGCTAGGTTTAACTCAGACAAAGGAATTACTTAGGAATACCCTGGGGCCCACACGTAAAACAAAAGCATTTCTATTTAAACAAGAGACCAAAACACAAACCACACACTTCACTCAGGTTTACATGTACCAACAGTAAAAGAACATGTTAATTTTTTTATAAACGATTACATGACAGACTTCAAAGACATAATAGGTCTTTTGTCAGCAAATTCACTTTGTGTTGCATTTATAACAGGTGTGGATAAAGAAATAAAAGTGAAAAAAAACAAATTAAAAAAATTGATATTATATTTTTGGACCATCGTGTTTAACTTTATTGAATATTAATGAAACTAACTTAGAATTGAAACTTACTTCCCAGTCAAACTGTTCCTGGAGGGGAGTTAAAGCAATACACTTTAGGGCAGTAAATGCACTGTACATGGGAGACTGGGCCCATTGGAAATTCTCCCAATTCGATGAAGAAGTTGTGAACTAACTCATAGCCATTAGTAGTGACCTGCCAAAACCACAACATCTATTTTATTTTTCATAATGTTTTTTTAAATTGTTCTGTTATGCTGTTTATCATTCCTAACCTAATTTGTTCGGAGACATTATTGGAAGTATACAATGTAAATAGAATTTCGCACTTTCAAGGTAGTGATGGCTCTGCAAAATTACGCCAAAAGACATCTGACTATTTGTGATCTCACTCTATAGTAACTAGTGGCCACATTATTTTTCAAGATATTGTTTATTGATGGTTATTGATTTTCCACCAAGTTTTATAAATATTTAATACTTTTTGTAATGGAATTTCCTTTCAATAAGTTAACAGATGAACGTTTTTCTGGGTGACTACTTTATCCCTGTCTTCCGATCTTAGAAGTGATAAAAAAAAAAAAAAAAATCCGTAAAAAGAGATAATATGTAATCAGTTGTTTTATTTGAGGTCCTCTCTTTACTCAAATTAAATAACTGATACTTAAGCTAGAATTGTGAATCATTACTCATACAGTGAATAATAATTGCTGTAATTTCTGTTTCATATCAGCATTCCATGCAATTGAAATTGGAAAAAAAAGATCCGTTCATAAAATATTCAATTTTTCTAGTCATATAAGTTGCTTTATACATTTTTAATGCTTTGTTCTATACAGTTTTAAAGTGATTATCAATATTTTTTTAGCTAAAAAACTGTATTTGGGAATCGCCACCTGGGGTAGATCATGGGCCTTAAAGGATATATCCAGTTGGTCTGGCATTCCTCCTCTAGAAGCAAATGGACCTGGAGAAAAAGGTCATTTTACAAAGACCAAGGGTAAGCATATGTTTCCATAATCTCCTATTATAATTATATTAATAAAACTGACTTACTATGAAATAATATTAACTAGGATAAGTATCTCCCATAAATAGGATATAATATCTCCCTTCGACATAGATGTCATCGTCGCTGTCGGGAACAATGGAAGAAATCTCCAATTTGATCTACGAATCCAATGTAAAGAATTACTGTTGCTAAATATGTATATCAATACCGGGAAATAAATAATAATAGAAAGAGGGAGAAGGGGAAAGAGGAGATGGAATATTTCGACGAAAAGGAGAGAAACTGTAACACGTCAGTGATTTTAAGTACCTGGGTGCCCGCCTCAACGAGAATACCCTGATAGATAGGAAAATCAAATAAAGGGCCAAATTGTTCAGAAGATTTTCTATTTGGTCAAGGTATTCATTATATGTAATGAATTAGAATATTATTTTCTCTTCAATGACCTATTGTGAGTCTTTATCCATCCCCTGAAGACACAAGAGCCATATCCAAACACTAGAAATGAGATATCAGAGGAAAATGTTAGAAAAACAAGAAGGAACAAGATCAAAAACTCCACAATAGGAAGTAACCTGGGACTAAGATAGGCTGAATAGATGAAAAGAGAAAATAGATTAAGGAGGTTTGGCAATGTCGAAAGAATGCAGGAAGAAAGGATGGCATAGATCACCTCTGTAGCAAGACTAGGGGAAGAATAGCACGAGAAAGGAAGGAAACACATGGGCAGTTGGGTCAAAAAAACATTCAGCTGGAGAGGAATGGATTGGCACAAGCGAAGTCAACTTGTAGAGGATCGAGATCTGTGGATCAGGCTCCTAGAAGCACACCCTTCACACTTCTGGGCAAAAAAATAAGGCAAGATTAAGAAGAATGATAAGTCACATCATAAATAATAACATTTTGATATTTTGCTGAAGGTAAAGGATCCATAGTAAAATAGAATCTGCTAGTTCTACTCTATGGTAATTACTCAAGGTATTTCATCTAAGTTGATCTAGTCGACAATAGGCATTCCGGCTTGTGAAATCAATTTGAAAAAAAAAATAAAATTAAGGAAAAGATCTGAATAGTTAAAGTGACCGTTACCTTTATGACAAGACTTTGATAATCAGCGGATCATGATTGAGAAATTCGAATCTTGGGGTGTTCGAAATCGCACCGGTAAGAAAACAGGTTTGTCCACTTTCACTGTTGTTAGTATAAGTATTAAAATAAGAAACCGTGTTTGATTGATGACTTGGATATCAGCTTACGCAAATTTGTACCTCACGACCCTGCTTTATTATCTATCTTATTGAGTAATTATTATAATCTGCCACAAATGTGGGAAGTGAGTAATATATATGGCTTAATATTATTAAAATAAAATAATGTTATTATTATTTGTTTTTATTATTTTTACTAAGATGTTGACAATCTCTTTTAAAACCACCGTATGGGAAAATATATATATATATATATATATATATATATATATATATATATATATATATATATATATATATATATATATATATATATATATATATATATAATTTTTGTGACCCTAAGGATAATAGAATTTTTGAAACAAAAGATTTATTTTAAGAACAAAAAATATTTCAGTTTATTTTTCCAACTATATTTATTTCAAATGCTCTAAAAAAAAATTTTGGTAAAAATTATGTTGATTTATCATAAAATGGAGACAAATTTGTAAAAGAAAACGAATAATGGAGCATGGTAAATAAATGTATTGTATTTCGACTTTTTAAGTGAATATTACATTTAATTATTTAAAGTCAAAACCTTAAAACACATACAAGCTGTATTGATGAATTTTTATTTAGTTTTTAAATTATTTAACATAAATGGCAAATTAATAATAAAGCTACAATTGCTTGTAATTATTATTTAATCATTAAAGAGTTTTGTGGAATCATTATAAGTTTTTCATCATGTTATTTTTATTTATAACTTAATTTTATTATTATGTTTTTTCCCCCCGCAGGATTCCTTGCTTACTACGAAATCTGTTATCCCTTGGTAACAGCAGACAATGATACAGCTCCTGCAGGTAAAAATAATTCATTCATTCCTCTAATTATATTTAAATTAGTAATAATTATTTGTTCCTGATTATAATTATGTACACAAACAATAAACAATACCTACGTAATATAACACAGGTTACGGAAAATAATATTACATTATATTTTATGTAGGTTGCCGTGTAATTTACGACAATGCCAAAATCGTTTTGCAAAATTTCGTTGAAGCCGATGAGGACAAATTTTTCTAATTGCTTAACAGACCATTACTGGTCCCTGACATCCTCCAACAACTTCCGCCAGTCTGCTCGTTGTCGGGCAGCTCTCCTACAATCCTCAACTCCCAAGATCCTCCTAGCATCCTCTACTCTGTCATCTATCCATCTATGCCGTCTTCCTCTGTTCTGGTGCTAGGTATCTTTTAGGGATCTCATTCTCTGATATACAAGCAACATGACCGACCCACCTCAGTCTTTCGTTCGTCCAATCGAGAGACTACCCGTAGGCTAGTCTAAAATATTTATTATATATATTTTTTAGTATACCTTTTCTCTTAGTCACTAATTAAAAACTAAAAATTATATCATGTTCTATGAACACATATATATATAATCATACATAAATCATGTATTCATGTACCTACACTATATATAATGTAATAGAAATACGACAATAATGGAATTTTTTCGCAATGATCCTTTTGGTTCTTTTTTTTTCTGACAAAACTTAACTTGTCCATCTGTTGCCGTCAAAACTTAATATGTCCAAACTAATTTTGGTTATAAAAAATTTTGCTTGGCCTTGAATGCAGAAACTTGAAATTAGGAGTCGCTCCTCCATGCAATATGGTACCGATTAATTACTATTATGCTAGGACATCTTGGAAGTCCGGGCAGGTATTCATGTTAGGCGAGGATACATTGGTAATACTTGACACAAATATAATTGATAAAATAAACGTAGCTAAATTAATTTGATACTCCGCCTACAAATCACCCACCACTGGATTGACGTAACAGGTTTTAATGTTAGTTCATTTAACGATAGTTGAATTGAAATTTATCGTTTTCTGTTCACAGACAGCCTCAGGATCGGGGCTAGCGAGAAAGGACAGCTGGGTGCCTTCGCTTACACTCTACCAGCCAAGAATGTCAAAGGAGTCTGGGTCGGATATGAAGATCCGGACACCGCTGCTGCCAAAGCGATATTCGCGAGGAACATGGACCTTGGAGGTGTAGCCATCCTCGACCTAGCCTTGGATAACCCTTGGGGAGTCTGTGGCGGGGAATTGTTTCCTATAACTGCGGCAGCCAGAGTAAATGTATAGGTGAGCAGTCAAGCATTCAGTAATTCATTTTGATTGAACTAGCACAATGAAATATTTTCTTCAATACAAAAAACATGGACTATTTTGTCGTCCTATAATCTTGATTCCTCAAATACAATTGGTTACGATAGTCCAACCAACCATTTTCAACATAGAGTTAAGTCAATTGGTTTTACTATGACACCTATGAAAATACTAGTTTGGGAAACAAAGTGTAAATGATTATTCTTAATAAATACTTTGGAACAAAGTTATTTTAATTAAATCTGTCTCATACTTAATGGATAAAATATCATTTTTAAACGAAAGGATAAGATTTTTTTGAAACTACTTAATAGCAAAGGCTTGAAATTCAGAAGTTTTTTTTTAATACAAAATGTCATTTAGAAGAACTGTGTTTCAATTTGTACAAAACAGAGCTATTTTTTTATAAATTAGAGACGACGCACAGTGGGTCAAAAGCGGAAAAAATAGCAATGCCAAAGTTTTAAAATATTTTATCTTTTACATCGTAATTTATATTTTAGGTAGCTGTAGTAACGTACTCCATATGAAATACCTGAAAAAAAAAATCGCTTATTTACAAAATACGCCATGGATGTTGAGAAATCAGATTTTTACTTTTTTCGAATTTGCCATTTTAGTTTTATTCTTATGACCAATAATGGAAACTTAAATTTAATTGCGAATGATTCTTCACACCTATAGAATACATACTACACCAAAAATAAAATGAAATTGTTTCATCAAAACTAAAAACTTTCTAAAATAAAAAAAAAAAAATTAACGGCTACTTTTATCGGTGGGCTGAAAACTGTATAGTTATTACTCGCCGAGGTGGGTTTCAAATACACGTCTCTCTATGCCGAGCGCACGGAGACAGTCACCCCAGCTCGCTCGGGTATCTAGTCCCCTATATCTATAGTAAATTACCACTTTAACAATCGTTAAAAAATAAATGTAAAAATTAGCAACAATTTAAATAAAACAGATGGTTAGGAAGAGAAATGATTTATCAAAAGTTTGAAGCCATAATACTGATATTTTATCACTTGTAGATATGGTAAAAATTCTAAACTTTCTAAAAATATTTTTAAAAAATACGATTTTTGCACTGAACATATATTTCAAAGGTGGCACAGATATAACATATACTTTTCCGTTTAACTCATTTTTTTTGGCTTTTTTATTTTATTTCCTACTTTATTCAATGATATAATATTGGATTGTATGAATTAAAAAAACTACAGAAAACTTGGTGAAAGAGAGAATTCAATAAAATATTTCCACATTTCCGTCACTTTGAACCCCTGTGCGACGTCATGTTCTTCAAAAGCGGGTTTAGTCCAAATCAACAGAAATTATCGATGTAAAGGGGATATCTGATTGATGGCTCAGAGAGGTGATGTATCATTAGTCATGTTATGTATATATTAAGTATTTGATGATATATACTATAAATGTATAATATATATTAGAATTAGTATGATAACAGTTAATGGACTATCAATTTCTTTTTTTAAAAGATCTACACACTTAGTAACATAAAATTAGGTAATTTTCATTGTATTTATTTCTCATAATATTGCATATATATCTATACTAATTTTATATATTTACAAATATATCATATTATATACATTCTTGCCTTTCCATACAATTATTTTTGTTTTAGGGTAATTAGCATAGTGACAGCTGGTGCTGTCGGAAAGAAGAAGTTGTTTTGAAATCTTTGAACCTCTTAAGATCTAGAATATTTTAAAATAAAATTTAGCGAAGCCATGTTGGAACTTCAGCCCTGGGAAACCTTCGACTGTTCTAACAAATTCTAATATTACTGTTTTAGAAAGAATTAACAGCAGAATTATTTATCAGTATTGGTTCTAAGATAACTTGATATTGATCACCAACAACTAACCCAAATGATATGCCAATCTGTTTTAATAAACTATTTTGTAATAATGTCTTATTTTTCTTCAGTTCCTTATTTATATTCTGAATAGAGATAATAATTTTGAATTCTCACAAATAATAAATACTCATATTATAATATTTATTAATTAAATATTATATTATATTATACGTTAATATTTATTTAATTTATATTTATTCTAAAATTATAAGATATTTAGAATAACTAAATCGGACAGTTATTAATGTTACAGTGATAATTGAATCGTTTATTTCAGAAACCACCTAAATGACAAAATATCAAAACATCCTTTTTTTGTGGTACTGTACAATTTAAAGATAAATACATTTTTAGTGCTGAAATAACTTATGTTCCATATCTTTTTGGCAACCTTGAAAATAATCCGTTTATTTCAGAAAGAATCGAAGCGCAGTTTTTTTTTAGGTTTTCTGAAAGTTAAAAAAAGCGCACTTAGGTGGTTCCTGAAATAAACGATTCAATTAATATCTACATTTTTTACACCTGTAATTTTGCACCTAAACCAACTAAAATAAATAAGTTTTGGGTGTCTAAAAAACGGATTTGGTGGAGAAATTCTGAAAAATCCTGTAAACCTGCAGAAATAGTTTTAATTTTATATACTAGCTTCGCTGTATTTTTTGGCTGGTGCAGAAATATTTGAGTCTCTAATTATATTTGAACTTACAAAATGTCCGACCAAGGATAGAAGGTGGTAATCAACCATAATCATCCGAGGCCCTTGAAAAATGAATTCATGGAAATAGCACCAAATAGGTATTTTACTAAGCATTAAAAATCAACTAACAGTACTTTTAATTTAGTTATTACCTACCACATTGTATATAAATTATCGATATCAAAGAAATAAATTTGATTTCTAAAGACAACCGCTTTTCATAAAGTGGTTTTTGCGTATTATCTTAACAACGTATATTCCTAACAAGGAAGTGTCCACTCTACATGTTTCGTTCAGGAATTTCGACAAAATCAGTCCTTCGCTGTGAGGTTTTGTAAGACATAAGGTATACTTTAAAAACATGCATAAATGTATATTGGGTATGTGTATTTATCTAAATCGATAAATATTATGTACTTTTATGTACGAATAACACCCTTGTTTTAAATGCTCGTTTTCAATATTAAAAAAAAAAAAAATACCATTTTTAAGAGATAGATGCTATTAAAGAAAAAAACAAAAAATATGCATCTACTTCCAATTTATTTTTATTGGGTGACACTCAAGTATTTTCCTCTACATGATGTAATGGCCAACGGTGGATCCTTGGAGAGCAACAAAAAGGTGATTTTATTGCTTCAGATTTCAGCAATATGGCTAGAAAAAACATGAAGTAGATATATCTCAATAAATTAGATATTAGAATTTTTTTTTTTCTGTGTTTTAATCTTCTTTAGAACAAGATAATCCATAAAAAAACGGGTACACGCGGCCTAGCGTGAGTAGGCGAGGGTACCAGCGCACAGTGGGGCCATTCGCGAATCTAGCGGGATAAAAGTCTGGAAGCGATGTTATGGATAATTTAATATTTTTTTCTCATCCAAAACCACTTGAAATGAGTAAAACAAGGTTATTGAAAGGTTGATAAAAACATTTAAAATTTTATTTGTGACTCGTTTTATTAAAAAACAAACTTCACAAAACCATTTATTGATATATCGATGATTATATAAACTGAATTTAAAAAAAATGAATATACCTACTTTATGATAATAATGTCAATATTATGACTGGAAAAACACCTCTGTAACATCAAACAATTTCTCTGCAATTTTGTTCAGTAATAAGTAAATAGATTTTATAATATATATAAATCAGGCCAATGTGTTATCAAACTATAAGCTTTAACACTTTAAAACTTAATTTCTGTCTCAAAACGAGCAGAACTCAAATACATTATTATATTGTTTTAAACTGAATAGGAGATTATAGTCTATAATGATTTGTCATCTTAGATCGAGATTATCACTATCATCACTATCTTGTCCACTAAGTAAGGGTACCATACTCGTATCTGCGTCTGATATTACAATCAAATTGAGAAGACTATTACCGAAAGTCGTATTTTTCTCTGGTAGTTGTCTCTAAATATATAAATAACCAGATATATGTTTTCTTCCTAGGAATTATTAAAACTGAAACCTCCAGCCCTTACGCTTCAGCCAATTCCAATCGCAAAACTGAGAGTACTCCGCCTAAAACACAATTTTTGGTGCTACTGAATCCCACTTGGGCGGGTTAAAATTTATTTGGTCTCGGACCCATCAAATGAATGTTGACCTTTCCACCACTGGCTAGAATAGGTTGGTCCTAGTTGGAATACATAAGTACCAATAAACAACAACTTTATATAATGAAAATTTCATTTGGAGAAACTAACCATTGATACTGCAAATAACAGTTCTGTTGTTTTATTTTTTTGTGGAAACCATTTTCAAGATGGTAATGAAAATGATCCCTTTACCAATAGTCAGTGTAAGAAAAGAAAGGTTAATGATGTGAATGCAATAAAAACTGGGCCTATGACATAACATGAGGTCATTAAGGTATTTGAATGAGGCTTCGGTGGAGGATTTCTGGGATTAGATATATATCAAGGATGACAGTACTTTAATTAAGAGTTAAATACCAAGCTGGAGCGATGAGTGAGAAAATAGATCATTAACTATTGAAGGAAGAAATGTGGGGTAGGTTATTGCCAAGAAGTTGATGTTGAAGTTCATTCAAAAGAACCCTTAAATACGAAATTTCATAAGCAAGCTTCAAAATTTGCCTTCAAAATGGTAGGCAATTTTTGTTTAAATTGACAAAAACATGAATAACGCTTAGACGGTTAAACGAATCCACCAAAAATATACGGTGGTAATGCTCTAATGGAATAGAAATGTTATTGGTTTCATCTTCCTATCTGGATTCAAACTCAAGTTAAAAATCAAAAGGTTTTTCGAATTTTCCAATTCTTTTAATAGTTTTTGTTCATCGGATTTTGCATTTATATACATCAAAAGAAAGCTGAGGCTCTCCTCTTTCCAGTGATACCAATCAATGAACTGCGTAACAAATTAATAGCGATTTGATGGGAAGTAACAAATAATCGGTTTAAAAATTACATTCCCCTGGAAGAGGGTGAAAAAATGATATTTTTTGTATTTATTGAACAAACGTTTTTCAATGTTTTTGAGGGTGCTTAATTAGAATCTGATGTAAATTTTTGTGTGAAAAAATCTATAGAAGTAGTTTGCTTGAAAATCTAATAATTTTTTTAGAATTTAATTAACCTAAACCAAAATATATGGAGCGTTATTTTTCCTTAAATCTTGGTGCAAGAATCATATAATATCATTTATTAAACTCAAGATATAAAATAAATTAGTTTAATGCTGTTTTTATTTTTTTTTCTCGACTTCTAGGGCCCATTGGTCGGCAAAATACGTGTCTAATATGTTTTGACCAGGAACCTCCAAAAAATTGCCAACAAGATCCGTGAAAGACTGTGTGTCCTCTCCTTGTGAGTAGTATTGAGTAGCTTCAGTCGTAGAGGAAGGGATAAGGTATTAGAAAAAGATCTGTGGACAGGGATGGAACAACTTGCATGGGAAGTATTTTCTAAACGGTCTGATCAATAAATATTGTAGTCACTTATATAAAAATTAGATTGCTGAGAGGAGTGTTTGTGTCTCTAGTACAATATCTATATTGAAAATATGAAATTTTCACGATGGTTATGTTTTGCATTCTACAAAAGGATAGCTAACTACTCCGTGATCAGCACCATATTGAATAAGACTGTGAGGATTCTAGTGGGAAAGGTGATTAACGGAAGGAAGAAAGTAAGAAAATCTACCAACCAGATAAAGTATATTTCTTTTTTAATTAGCCTCTTTTCTTATGTTTATTTCTCATATCTATAGGACTCATTAAATAATACTAAGTTGTTACAAAAGTCATTGTACATAAATATAGCTTTATTGTAGATTGCATATTTTAAACATTATTCAAAAATATTCTTCAAACTAAATCACATTGTTTTCATTTACTTTCACCCATCTTTTTTGTCAGTCATAATCTGATGGTGGCAATTATCAATTTTCAATGGTGCAGCCCACGCAGGAAGAATCAAAACGTTTGCCCCTTTCAGTTCCAATAATTTATCCTTGGACGAATGACAACGATGTACAGGGGTATTGTCGTATAAAATGGCTATTTCAAAGAAGTGGGGTAATTTGCTATCAAAGCTGCATAATCTCTATTTGGCTATAAAGGTTTGAGTCCACTAACCGGCCATCAGGAACAAGCTCAAAATTCAAAAATTATGCATCACTTCTTTCCCTAACCTATTTCATTGGATAGGAAGGTACACATTTCTTTAAACGGCTGCCTTTGCGCTTCGTAAACATTGACTGAAATAATAACAACATAAATATTCTCATAGGATTAATTGGAATGAAGAATTGTGTTCAAGCGCAAGGACTTTAGTAACAATTTTGTATTTATGATAAATCTATTCAAAAAAATTGTTTGTTTTTTGTTTTCCAGATCGTTAATCTTTATTTATACTATAAAAAATACCATTAATGTCAAAATGAAATTGGCACATTCGACATGGACTAAATGGAACAAATTAAAAAAATAAAAGAAAATAAAAAACCTGTTACACTACAATTTATTAAAGGTTTTGGGTTAAATATGGAAATGAATTTTTCTGAATCACGATCAAATGCTATTATTCTTCCCTAATTAAGGGACCGACTATATAAAAGGAGGGTAAGCCACAGAGACAGAATTCCCTGGACGTCAGAATCTTTTCTCCGTTATTGGAACAGAATAAGTAATCTACCGAAGTAGTGCTCGAAATTGGACCAAGTACTTTGAATACCAGTGCTCTACTCACCAAGAATCGAAATGGAAATGACTATTGCTGCACATAAGTGAACAAAAAACTATTTCCATTCCGAATCTGTTATCGACGGATGTTTCTTATTTTCGTAATAACAGTAAGTCTTTTACAATTACATTTTGGAAAAATATATTTATTGAAGTTTAAAAAAAAAAGTTTCAATTTACTGGAAACATGTATTACAAATAAAATATTCTGAATGTATATTTTCTCAGAGTTCTAAACAAAAGAACTTTGAAAATCCACCGTGCTCAGATTACATATTGATCTGAAATGGATTTCAAACTTGTGTAATTAATTATGAAAAACGGTAATAAAACTAATGTCTGCATGTATTATATATGAGGCGTGGAGACGCAAAAGGGAGTAAATCCAAAATTGAAAATATTTCAGTAAACCCCAAAATATGCATAATTCAGGTGATTCTGTTTTTGAAACAATTATTATTGGATCAGAAGTTTTTAATCAACATCAGAAACATATCTGTAAAATATTGATCAGCTTTTCTTAATTTCAAATTTTTAAACAATTTATATACATTGGATTTATCCCAATCTGCAAGGAAAAATTTTAAAAAAGGCAATAACTAAGAGAAAAAAGTCATGAAAATTAACACATTCTGTTGTTTTATTAATTTAACTGAACAAACTTTAATGAAAAAAAAAATTAATAAAAGAACAAACTTGATTCAAACGATTTTCTTAAGATTTCTTTAAATTTTTCATAATTTTTTTTTTTTTTAAATCGAACACTAGTCTTGAGTTTGAGCCAGTCATTGAAGCAAAATTAACAGAAAACAGAACATGTTAAAGAAAATTTTTATACCACTGCAGCCAATAATGGAGGATTTTAACTGTTTGTGCTTTAGGTGTTTACATTCAAGTATCCGGGTACAAGCTCCAGGAGCAGCATATCTATTTGAAGTTTGATTTTATTAAATTAGATTGGAATCGACTGATTTAAGAACAGATAGAAAATGGTAAATGAAGATTGAACAAACCTCCAATGTTTTGACAAAGTCCGCTTCCAATTAGCTTCATTCCCAGATTTTTTTCTCGATGCTGTTTTTTTTATTTCAGGATACGGCAACTATAAATTTTACTGTAATGTTCGTAAGTTAAAGACCATTTCTTGTTGTTGAAATTTGTATATAATACATACTTATAAAATAACATATAATGCATCTAAAAAATCTGAAGAATTTAGACACATATAACAATAAATACAACTTGTCATTAATCATCATCAATATATAATTATTATTAGTGTAAACTATTAATATAATCAATGAAACATTAGCATCTTAAATTGCTTTATTTAAAATTGAATTTAGTGGATTATTAAAATTGATGGGTTTTTGTTTTGATAGATGAATTTTAACACTGTCCAATTAATATTTTAATAATACCTAAGAAGATAAATATACTAAAAGCTATCTCCTATCCTATTTTGTAATGTCGATAACATTAGTTATTTGATATCATCCCCTACTCTGTTGCCAGTTACATAAAAGCAGAGACAAGATAGTCCTCTACTCAGACAGAAAAAAAGTATGAACTTCTTACTATTACTATTTTTGGCGGTTGTTCCAGCTTTCGAGGCGAGGGTAGTATGCTACTGGAATGGCAAGTCTTACTGGAGGGAGGGTGAGTAGGCTTGTTAAGTTATTATTAAAATATTGTTACATAACAAAATTTATTTATATATTTATCAACTATCCTAGCTGACCAGGCTATACTTAAATATTACAAGATTTCAATTAAGGGCATACATTTCAGAAATAATAAGATTTATCATTCGGCTTAAAAATTTTATATTTATAATAATATGTTAGACTAATCATCTAGTTTTATCAATTAAATTATCTCTCCCCCTATTAATTTATTTATATAATATGGCGACAGATCAAATTAGGTCATTTCCCCTCTATATTTATTTCATAGTGTGGCCTAGATTTTTGATTATCAAATAATAATGAAATTCAAACCAGATATTTCCAACATACTATTGTCATGAATCTAGTATTATGAAAATATAAAATGGCGTGGTTAAAAAGCTTACTTTAGGATATGCTTCCCTTAAAATATAAAAAGAATAACCATAAAATAAATTTTTAAAACCAATCGAAAGGACATAGGGCAGAACGATCATAGTCCATTTGTACGAACTTCAGATTATTCTGAGATCTGAGAGCTTGCAAGTGAGAGAATGTATGATACCATTCAGGCAAGAAACTTAACAGTTCTTAATATATTAAGGTGTAAATATAGAGGTACCAGCATTGGATGATCTTACGCGGAACGCCGAATCGTTTTTATGTTGATCGGTTTATTCCCCCAACTCTTTAATTGCAGGTGATCAAAATAAACACTTAAGTTTAATATAAACTCTTCTAAAAATTTATATATGTTTTTAATAAGAAGTCTATAAATCAAAATAGTGTACTTTTTTGTACGGCACCGCACATTTTGCAAACAGGCAATGGCCACCTTGTCTATTCAGATTGTACTATAGTGCTCTTACTCAGCCTCCTCTGGGTTTTTGACCAGTGACGCAGCTAAGAGAAACGATGGGACCTTCCTTGAAGTGGTTCTTTATCCTATTTATAATTTGTATTGTTCTTTATATTTTCTTTCTTCTTTTTAATTTATTTCTTAATGTATATATATATATATATATATATATATATATATATATATATATATATATTTATATATATATAGAGTGAACTGAATCATCCATAAAGCCATCCATATTATTTAATGCCCACATTTGAGGCAAATTGCAATACTTTAAGTTTAAGAAAAATTAAAAAAAAAAATTATAAACATTATTTATTATGAAACAGGAGTATCGGTTCAATCAAAAATCTTTTATCGACTTATCTCTAATATAAAGAATTTCGACCCATAAATGCCAGTCGCCTCACTAAGGCAAAAACAGATCGGTCACCTGAAGCATAACTGGTCTTTCCTTCTCTATGAAGACATAGCATTACATATAATATTACTAAGTTTTATTTCGAAAAATAAACAATATTTAACAGTTTAATTTTTTATAGGTACAGCTAAAGTTACTACAGAGGATATCAAACCAGCTTTATCTCAATGTACACACTTGATATATGGATATGCAGCTATCAATGATGACACCTACCATTTGGAACCAGTTGACAAGAAGTTGGACCTAGATACCGATAAAGGTATTGTTTTCATTATTTCCATATTATATAAATTTAAAATTAGTCTTATAATTAATTTACTATACCTGAAATATATCATAACAGTGTTTGATCATTATAGCATGGTCCGTCTTAACTAATTTCAAGATAACCTTTTCTCAGGTCTGGGGCAATGGAAGAAAGTTACCGAACTGAAGAAGACTCACCCAGGGCTGTCCATTCTCTTGTCCGTTGGTGGTTATGAAGACACCGATGATATGGATAAATATTTAGATGTGGTAACTGAATCGATCCCATTCTGAAACTTTTAATTCAATTTTACAAAAAATATTTTTAATGTGATTTTATTTTTATTTTTCTAGCTTGAAAAACCAACAAGGAGGACAGCTTTCGTTGATTCTGTTGTGGAACATCTTAGCAAATATCATTTCGATGGTATCGACCTTGCATGGCAATTTCCACACCAGGAAGAGAAGACCACCAAATCGGCGATGGGTACCTATTTATATGTCTTACATGTTTCTAATAAAAATTAGATTTTATTGTATACAGTAGATTTCGGCGTATTTACTTATAATATCAGTAATTTTACAGTAAGTGGCCGCAAGGTAGGAAACTTTCTGTTGGAATTCAGTTAAAATACTTGGATTATCATGTTAAATTTGAAAAAAAGGCAATTAGCGGAAAAAGCGATATCCTAGAAATTTCAATATGCTAGAAGCTTATATACAATAACTTCATCTTCTTTCGTTTCTCCCAGTTGTGCCTTTCCTCGGCTCATTGCTGGATTTCTGGCCTGTCGGAGATCCTTTCTTCTTTTTCTGCCGAGGCGATCGATGTACTCGAGCGATCTTGGGCGTCCTCGAGGTCTTTTTCCATTCGGCATGTAGTCCATCGTTTTGAGTGGATCCAGATGGTCATTCATAAAAATTCATATTTATGATAACATAAAAATAATGCTGGAAATGTCGAATTTCCAGGAGCTCTTTCATCGGGGAAATTTTTAGTTCCTGGCGATTCCTTTCGTCCTCCTCGCTACTCTTCTCCACAAGAACTTCACTTCCGACGAGGTTACTCTGCTTTCCTGCATCTTCGTCAATACCTAACCTTCAGCTCCATGCCATAGTATTTTCATGTAAACTGACTTCAAGATGTGGAGTTTGGCTTTATTTTCTACTTCTCGCTTTTACAGTGTTATATATCTGGTAGTTATATATACTTCGTTTGCCCTGTTATTCCTATTAGATATTTTCCGCGTTCAACATCTTAGACCTGTCTATGACCGTACCGAGATAAGTGAAGTCAGTCACTAGTTCCAATTCCTCTTCATTGTACTATCAATAACACCATAATTTGTAAACAGTTTCATTAAAACAGACTTAACTTCTTGCAGATTCAATCAGGAGAAAAAGAGCCATTTAGCACTCCAGCAGTTCTTTATTTTATATATTTACATTATATCTTTTTATAAGACTGTATTTTTGCAAAAGCCTTTGAACATCATTATATAGGTGTATACTAGCTAAGGGAGAATTCCTATTCTTTTTTTATGAATAGGATATGTATGTAATTTGCTAGTTACATATTTGTTTTTAATATATCTGTCCTATTACCGTTTCTCATGATCCGTTGAAGCTGAAATTCTAATCACATAATATTAGGGTTTTACCCATGTATAGCGTTTTTGTCCCATTGTGCGTCGTTTCCTACACCTTTTCTATTTTTCTTATTATTAATAAATAAGTAACGACTTTTCACTATTAATGAAGTGTAATTTTGATCTTGAAGGATCCATTTGGCAGAAGATCACAAGCGCCTTCGGTTCTGGAGTTGACAAGAAAGCTATCTTACACAAGGACTACTTTATAGCTTTAGTCCGGGAACTAAAGGCCGAACTGAGACCTGAGAACAAGTTGTTATCGATCGCTGTTCTTCCACACATCAATTCCACAAGTGAGAACATATATGATCAGGATATTTAACTAATTATTTTTCTTTATTTGTACTAACTATAACAATACCTTAACAGCTTACTTCGAAGTGAGGTCTCTCACTCCGTACGTCGACATGGTCAACCTGTGGACGGTCGACTTCAGGACACCAGAGAGGTCACCAGACAAGGCAGACTATGTCCACCCTCTCACCCACGCAAAACCACGCCTAGAACATCAGAATGCCGAAGCAGTGATAAGGCATTGGTTGAACAACGGAGTAGAATGTAAGCTTGCATTACCTCTATAATAGCATAAACAAAATCATTCAACAAAAAAAACATTTTCAAATATTTGTTTTTATTTTTTGAAATATCAAAAAAATATATACAATTAGTTTTTATCATATTAGTCCAGTCAATAAACACATTGTAGAGTGCATGGAATATACGATAATTTTTGACTTCACAGCTTCGTTAGGACTAGTTAGAAGGTAAACATAATAAAAGTCCCCGACCCTGGGGGGTGAGCGAAGGGGGGGGAGGGGAGAACGTCCCAATTTTATTTTTCGAAAATATCTCGAAAACAGTACAAAAAATATTCTACAAATCAAAACTAAAGCTCATTAAATTTCCTATAAAATTAATTATATACATATTCGTCGAAATTCCAACAGTTGTCGAGATATGCGTCATTAAAAATTGATAATTTTAGAAATAAACAAAATGTTTACCTCACTTTTCGTTAAACTTGCTTCAAATACCAGTAACGTATAAATGAAATTAAAGTTAATTTAATGCTCTACAATTTTGATTCTGACGTTTTTTCTGAGAAACGATTGTGGAAGGTACTAGAAACAAAACATTGACAAAAAGTGAGGTGACATTTGTTTTTTCCCGAAAATCACCGATCTTCAATAACGAATATCACGTAAACGATTCGAATTGCGACAAATTTATATATTATCAATTTTATAGGAAATGTAATTAGCTTTTATGTTTATTTGAAATGTATTTTTCTAGAGTCTACCGTTTTCGAGATATTATCGAAAAAACGAAAAAAATTGAACTTCTCCCCTCTCCCCACCGTTAGCTCACTCCCCAGTGGTGGGGACTTTTAGTATGTTAACCTTCTAACTAATCCTAACGAAGCTATGAAGTCAAAAATTATCGCATATTCCATGCACTCTACACTCCTCATTTTAGCAAACATTGACTGGATTATATTCACATCTATAAAAATGAGGTAATTTGAATGTTAACTTGAATTGCTGATGTAGGTCTGGATAAGTCACTATATTTTAATATTAAAATAATGTTAATGAGACATTATCATGATGCCAACGGTTTGGCCATGGCATCAAGCCAGAAAATAAAACAACAAAAAAAATAAAACTAGTTTGTCCACGGAAAGCGGATAGCGTAAACAAATGAATTAAAAACAACTCATTAGTTTAAACCCTCATTTTTCTGTGGATCGATTAGATATGTTTTATTAATTAATTAACATTCTAAATTTAATTCATTTATATGTACAACGACGTAATATCTCATAACCATATCTATACTATTATATGGTATACGACGGCAGGATATTTTTCTTTCATTTCTTTAACCACGAAAACTACTGAACCAATCTGTACCAAATTTTAACCACATCAACTTCATAGCTCTACGAAGGTTTAGCAATAATAAAATATATACTGATTTTCACTTAGTTTTTTATCTAGACACTAATAATATGTGGATAACATTTGATAACGTGGATAAGTTTTAACATTAACCAATATGTGGCGAGCGTCATTCTACATGATATGACTAGGTTATAAAGGTGCGGTATTACATAGTATTTGAAATTGAGATACGATTTACTTATATTTGATTAAATTATTAAAAAGGACTCAAGGAAGTGACGCGACACGTGGATCCCAGTCCATTCCGCAATTTACAATGGTAAAACTACTGAACCCATCTGTACCGAATTTTAACTACATCACATTCATAGTTCTGGGAAGGTTTAGAAATAATAAAATGGTCAACAGTAAAATTTTAAATGTGCCATGTTGAGTGACACAAACTAGATTTGCCACAATGTCGTGTACTTACATGGCTAGAAATTAAAATCCAGCCATATGAATCAATGTGAAACCGATAAAATTATTACTGCCGAATGAATCAAACCAAATCAAAATGCCAATCCTTTGGTTTTTGATATTGTTTTCAATTTATCATTAGAAAGTATTTGTATACATAAATGCGAATATTTTTTAGAATATCGAGGAACAAAATAAAAACAATAAACTATAGAACTACATAGTACTATCAAAATATTATTGACTCTGTTTTTTAGTAAGTAACTTAAAAATTCAACACAAATAGCTATCTAAAAACTTTTTTATAAGGTTTAAAAACATTTATTAGTTTATTTTAACAAAAAAAAAATGAAATATAAATTAAAAAATGGACTATTCAATAGTAATTACGATCATAATTACAGGTAACTTTTTTAAACAGCTAACTGTGTTTCTTCCACCTCGTTTACGTCTCCTAAATCTTTTTGGTACTGTGGGCATGGTTTTACTCCCTTTTGCTACTGCACGTGATTTTTAAATGTAAATTTGAACAGTTTTTCTTTCACTCTTAAACCTAAAACCTAGTCAGTCTTCTGCGTGGCAAGGAGCTGGTTGGAAGGGTATATAAAACCCAATATCGATTTTCGGTGGATTTGCTACGTTTTGCAATTAGGCGCCTCATATTGTGTGTAAAAATAGGATTCACGTGCCTTTAGTTGTAAGCACTGATAATGCAGTTTATTGTCCGCAAGTTTCTTAATAGTCTCTGTCCAGATAAGCAAGATATCAGTTCTTACATTAAAATTAAAAAATTGGATGTCTTATTATTCTTTCACGTAATCTTCAAACACCTAATCAGTGCAAGTTTAACCTATATTGCTGATGATATAAATTACTGCTATGCGTGAATATATCATTGAAGAAATAATGCTGAATTGCAATACAATCAATACAAGATATTTGTAGATAAAAAAATGCTTCAATTATTAGTTAAAATTATCAATGTTCTTTACTTATGAGAACAGGCGAAGCCGCAACATATAATGCTTATTATACAATAAATTCGTATATTTGTTTATTAATAATTACTATAATTACATTTAAATAATTATTAAATTGTTTAAAGATCAATGGAAAATTACTAAAATAACATGATAATCGAACAATCCTTTTTCAATTTCAGCTCAGAAGCTAAATATTGGAGTTGGAACCTGGGGCAGGTCGTGGGTTTTAACTAGAGATTCTGGATTGTCTGGAAACCCACCACTCACTGCTGATGGACCTGGTGAGAAAGGACCTCACACAAAGACAAAAGGCAAGTGTTAGTAACATTTGAAGAGTTGTGCTTCATCAGAAGGTGACCGAGTTTATATGTTGCGCTCTCTTCGATGCAGAAGACAATGACATCAGATAATGTACATCAATCAGCTATCAATATGGCCTAATTGAGGAGGCACTGCTAACCCTTCTTTCATTTGATAATTAACTCTATACATTAATTGAAATATCAAAACTGAACGTTTGAAGTAGTCATATGTGCACAAGAGTACTGAGAAGAAAAGAGGAGATGCTTCTAAATATTTACGGGGAAAAAAAAATTCAGAAGTGCATCTCTCTTCTTCTCAGTACAACTGTGCACATGCTTTGTAAATGTGACTAATTTAAATGTTCAGTTTTGATATTTCAATTGATGTATGACGTTAATTATAAAATCAGCTCGTATCAGATTGTCTTCTCATTATTTAATTATATGCTTTTAATAATATGTTTGCTACTAAATTTTCATCTTATTGTATTTTTTTTTTTTAGTTCTGGAAATACGTTATCCGAAATGGGATAATTGTTATTCCCTATGGCATCAATCAACTAGCACTAATTCTTCTGTGTTAACACTAAACCTGCTACATTTCATGTATACCTATTTATACCTTAATTTCTCGGTAAAAACAATAATGAGAGAGCGGTGCATTGAAAAAATACTTTTCATAAATCTTTTAATAAAAGTAGTAAATTTAAAAAGCAAAGTAATGAATGTTGTTTCCAAGAATGTCTGCGAAAAAGACCAAAAAGGGTCATTTGACCCGTCATAGTTGATTTAGTTAGTCACATTGTAGTTAAATGAACCTGTGAACTATTATTCATTTATTTTGATTCAGAATTATAAGAAAATATTCCTAAAGTTCTATTTAGGTTTTGGTGCTTTATTTGTGTAAAACTTAATTTTATAAATTACTAAATCATACAAATAAATATAGTATATTAAAATAATATACAATTCATACTTAAAATAATCTCTTGATAATGACTTTCATAATGGTGATGGTTAGTATGTATTTAATTTGCACTTTTTTTTCTAGGACTCCTTGCTTATTACGAAGTCTGCACAAGGCTTGTTAGCCCATCGAATCCAAAAGCTCCTGAAGGTAACAATTTATGCTTTATTTTTTAATACATACCAAATTTGTTTATTGAAATCGTACACAAATGTAAATACAATAGGTTTGATTAAAACTGATTAAAACGTTATCAATGAACTTCGTTGAATTTTTCTTGATAAAAATGATTAGCAATTGATTTGAAGAAATTTAAAACATATTCATAGATATATATATATATATATATATATATATATATATATATATATATATATATATATATATATTTTACGATTAATTTAATTAAAAGCTAAACGCAGTATCTATTATACAATACAGTATCTAAACAAAAACTCCTATATTTATCACACAAGCCCCTTCTTACGTTTCCAACACAACTTTATAAATACATACTTACCAACAGGTAGCGAATACATACAGACTTACTAAAAAAGATTACACCAAAATTTACAACGAAACAGAAACAAACTAATAGATATGGCCATCACCTTTATGCCTGTTAACACTAAAAGTAGACTAAATTGTTCTAAAAACACTGTTTCTAATTTTCTTTAGAAAACACTAAAAACTTAAAATTCATTGAAAATAAAGTGGACGAAGGATCTACTTTCTTATATTTCTGAATAAAATAAATGTCAAGAAAGAATTAACGCTTTGTATCGTCTTCCCTCATGCCTGGCGTGTCGCCTTTACGAAATTGTATCAATTTTTATCAATAGTCCACTGCTACTGTCGGCACTCAATTCCAACCACTGCCACTACATTTCTCCCTGCTCTCCTACCTACTGGCCAACAGATCCTACTCGTAATCCTGACCTCCTTGATTTGTTCATTTGCACAGGTCTAGGTGCTATCAATCACTCCATAAAACGCCTAGACAACCTCTCCTCTGACCACAGTCCTCTAAGCCTCACCCTATCCCTATCACCGATACCCAAACTTCCTCCCCCATCATTTATTAGAGGCCCAATAAACTGGAACCTCTTTCGTCAAAAACTAACCGATTCCATTGACCTCAGAGTGTCCCTGAAAACACCCCAAGAACTAGATGATGCTGCCAACTCCTTTACGAATTTGATTCAACAAGCTGCTTGGAATTCATCTTTCCCCCAACCTTCCTATAAAAACCATATAAAAAATCCTCTACCACAAGAACTAATAGATCTTATCCAAACCAAACGTCATTCCAGATCCCTATGGCAAACTACCAGGCATCCTGACGATCGGAGAACATATAACCACTATACCAAATTAGTTAAAAAGAAATTGGCTTCCTTTAGATCTCAATCCTACAACTCATATCTCTCCTCCCTCTCTACCTCAGACAATTCTCTCTGGAATGCAACAAAAAAAAATCCTCAAATATCACAATATTTCCCATCCTCTCCGACGTGAAGATGGATCCTGGGCTGCCTCAGATGAGAACAGAGCAGAAGAGTTTGCCAAGCACCTCTCCAGCACATTTATTCCCCATTCCGAACAAATCCCCTCCCACACTGCTAAAGTTCATTAATTCCTCACTTCACCAATCCCCCTCTCCTTACCTCCTAAAGCTGTTAACCCCTCTGAGGTCAAATTCCTTTTAAAAAAGTTGAAACTCCGCAAATCACCTGGATATGATCTTCTCACCACCCAGATCCTCCGGCAACTTCCTCAAAAAGCGATCATATTCCTCACTTATATTTATAATTGTATCCTTCGCACAACCCACTTTCCTCTGATATGGAAACACTCCATCATCGTTCTGTTCCTAAAACCAGGCAAACCTCCCAACAAAACCTCATCATATAGACCTATAAGTCTTCTTCCCATCCTTTCAAAAATATTTGAAAAAAATCCTTTTAAAACGAATCCTACCTATACTCGAATCCCAAAGCATCCCTTCCCACCAATTTGGATTCCGGACTGGTCACTCCACTGTTCAACAAGGTCTTCGTGTTGTTGATCATATATCTTCTGCCCTTGAAAACAAGCAGGATAGCTCTGGTGCATTTCTGGACGTAGCGCAAGCTTTCGACCGGGTGTGGCACCAGGGCTTGCTCTACAAGCTCAAGACCCATTTACCCCAATCCCTTTACCTAGTCCTACGATCCTATCTCTCAAATCGCTCCTTTCGAGTCCGCTGTGGCTCAGAGTTCTCCAACTGTTATCCTACTGATGCCGGTGTGCCACAAGGTAGTGTACTAGGTCCTGTCCTCTATAATCTCTTCACTGCAGATATACCAACAAACCCTAATACCTTTTTAGCCACATTTGCAGATGATACTGCTATCCTATCATCCCATCCAGATCCTAAACTTGCTTCCCTCAACCTCCAAACACATCTTTTACAGATTGAAGCTTGGTGTAACAAGTGGAGAATAAAAGTTAATGAAGCCAAATGCAATCATATAACTCTTACCCTTCGCCGCAAATCCTGTCCGCCCATCCGCTTCAATAATATCCCTATACCTATATCCGACACAGTACGTTACCTTGGCTTTCATCTTGACAAAAGACTGACTTGGAACCCTCACACTAGATTAAAAAGACAAGAACTAAACAGGAGATTCAGCCAACTTTACAGACTACTAGGCAGGAATTCTCATCTCTCAGTTAATAACAAACTCCTCATATATAAAACATTATTAAAACCTATTTGGACCTACGGACTTGAACTGTGGGGTACAGCAAGACAATCGAATATTAAACGTATTCAATCCTTCCAATCCTAAGTCCTACGAACAATAGTCAATGCACCTTATTAGGTTACCAATAAAACCCTACATAATGACCTAAAAATACCTTTTGTCCTTGATCTCATTCCTTCAAAATTCTCGAAATTTCATCAAAACCTATCCAATCATCCCAATCCTCTAGCTCAATCCCTATCCAGTCATAACCATCCTTATAACCCTCCGAGAAGGTTAAAACGGCAATGGCCCCGAGACCTTTTGTAATGTATAAAGTTATGTTGGAGTTCTGGTAATGACCAGCTTCTCTACTCAAGTCCTGAGTATCTGTGGCCATAGCGCTCCCACTCAGCCTCCACTGGATAATACCAGTGATGCAGCCGAGAGAGCAGCGCTGGGATCTCTACGCGTCTAGCCTTGACTCCCAATAAGTGGGGAATAGGTTCGATTCGGGGTTCCCCGGGCTGAGTGTGTTTGTATTGTATATAAAGTATGAATGAATAATAATTTGTGTATTTTAATTTTAATTTAATTTTGTTTTATTTTTGATTATTGTAAATAATTATTAGTTTTATTTTATGAAGATATTTATTTATTTTATTTTATTTTTTTTATTATTATTAGTTGTGTGTGTGTGTGCATTTGTAAATACGGTATGAATGAATACATTTATCTCTGTACCTATTGCCCTTTACTGAGGCAGATTGTACACTTATTTCAATAAAATATATTAGTACAGTTAAAATAGTCCAGTGAATGAGTGCAGAAAAGAGGGGTGTAGAGTGAATGAAATATGCGATAAGTTTTAACCTCATAGCTTCCTTAGGAGTAGTTAGAAGGTAAACATACTAAAGAAAAAGTTAAATTTTTTTAGTTTTTCGATTATATGTCGAAAATGGTTGACTCTAGAAAAATATGTTTCAAATCAAAATGAAAGATAATTAAGTTTCCTATAAAATTAGTTTTCATATATCGAAATTCCAAAGGTTTTCGAGATATACGTAATTAAAATCGATAATTTTAGAAATAAAAAAAATGTTTTCTTCACTTTTTGTAAAACATTTGCTTTAAGTTCAAAAACGTATATATAATTTTTTTTTTTTTTTATATACATTTATTGAAATTTACAACTGTACAAAATATATACATCAAGTAAATTTATTGAAAACGATTATAATAACATGTTAAAACTTGAAAAGAACTACTCATCAGTAGCACTTTATTATAAATTCTACACTAGAAGGTCTCTAGGGCATCTTCGTTTCAGACGCCTCGGAGGATCATCAGGAATGGATTGGGAAGCAAATTGAGAAACTAACGAATTTGAGTGATTATAAGTAAGGAGCATTGAGGTTTTTACGAAGGATTTTGGATTGTAAGGATTGAATACGAGATGAATTGGATGGTTTAGTGGACTCCGTACGTCCGTACGTCCAAACAGGTCTAATCACAGTCATGTATATGAGTCTTTTGTAATAAATTGGGAGCTTTGAACGTTTGTCTAGTAAATATTGAATTAGTCTGAAACGACGGGCAGTTTCTTGTCGTATTAGTCTTGTATGTGGATTCCAAGTTAGTCGTTTGTCCAAGTGGAGTCCTAGGTAGATCTGTTCAACAGGGATTAGTGGAATATCATTAAAGGATACTGTAGGACAGAAAGTCGTAGGTTTACGACGTAGGGTAAACGTTATTTGGTTGGATTTGTTTGGATTTATTTTGATTCTCCATTTTTGACACCATTCTTGAAGGTTTAGGATATGGGATTGGAGTGTTTGAGGAGCAATGAAGAGATCATTGTTTACTGATAACACACATGTATCATCAGCGTAAGTGGTGAGGACAGTGGTAAGATGAGTTGGGATGCCAATATAAAATTTAATGCTCTACAATTTTGATTCTGACATTTTTTCTGAGAATCGGATGTGAGAGTTACTAGAAGCGAAAGTTTGACAAAAAGTGAAGTAATATTTGTTTTTTCCCGAAAATCACCGATTTTCAATAACGTATAGCTCGATCACCGATGGAATTTCTACAAATTTGTATATGAAATATACCTTTCTAGAGTCCACCGTTTTCGAGATATAATCGAAAAACCCAAATATTGGGAACTTCTCCTCTCCCCCCCCCCCACAGTTAGCTCACCCCCCATGAGTGAGGACTTTCAGTATGTTTACCTTCTAACTACTTCTACCGAAGCTATGAAGTTAAATATTATCGCATATTTCATGCACTTTACAGTGTGTTTTTTGATGGGACTACAAGCCAAACATTCCGCTGATTGCTGGTATTAATATTTTACCTTTCTAGCCTAACACCCTTCATATATATTATTAATAGAAAGGTTAATAATTGTTATTTTCTTACATAAGCTCATTTATTTTTTATATATACTAATATAATATGATATAAATTACATGCAAACAGGAAGCCTTAGAAAAGTGAGTGGGTCGGTGAGGAGCTTGGGCACCTACTGCTACAGCCTGCCTGATCGCAAAGTGGACAAAGGCCTCTGGGTTGGCTTTGAGGAACCTGAGACCGCTTCAGCGAAGGCCGAACTCGCGAAGAGGCACCGCCTAGGAGGGGTCGCCATCCTCGACTTAGGGCTCGACGATCCGAGAGGAGTTTGCGATGGAAATAAATTCCCCATAACTAGGGCTGCTAAGCTCAACTTGTAAGTATTTGTTTTCTCTTGAAAAGGATCTTAGAAATATACCTATTTTCCTAGATGAATAAGACACGGTTCAAAAACACTTAGATGTTCTTCTAGCTATAACCTGTCATCCCAGAAATTACAGGATAATTTAATATTGTAAATATTAAGTCGCGTTTAGAATGTAAAATGTCTTCTTTGAAATGGAACACAAAATAAACAAATACGATATGAGGCGTCCAGTTGCAAATCGTAGCAAAACCAAATTTGTAAATTTTTCACCAGAAGCCAAAAACCATAGCAATATGATGCCCAATTGATATGAATGTAATTTTTCTTGTATAATTAGTAGAAAAATAAACGGTTTTAGTTGGGCAAGCGTATTAAGGGCCCCGTTGACCAGTTTTTTTAAAATCAGTTTTGGGGACTTACTCCGTTTCACAACAGTTTGAGACACACTTTTTTGATAATTAAATCCTTTTTGCAACAGTACATGATTTTTAATTGTAAATTTGAAAAGCTTTTCCTTCGTTTTTAAACCTAAAACATAGTCAGTCTTCTGCTTGGCAAGGAGCTGGATCGAACGGTATATAAAACTCAATTTAGATTTTCGGTGAATTTGCTACGTTTTGCAATTAGGCGCCTCATATAATAAAATTATAAAATAAGCAAATACCTCCCACTAGAACTTATAAAAAAATAAAACAAATCATAATAAAATAAAAAAAAAACTCAATATCTCCCTGGCACTATCGATAAAGCTATTGTTTTTTTCAATTTATATTTTATAACTAAAGTAGCAAACCACTTAAATTAACAATTAAATTAAATTAATAATCAACGATTATTCAAAATAAAGTTGACAAAGATATAGCCTGGCGAAAAAACCCCCAACCGTTAATTAAAAAAAAGTTGGCAAACTTAACTTTTTTCATTCAAAGCAATATAGCTCCTAAACGGTAGGCCCTAGCGACATATGTTATATAACAAAAAATAGTTTCCATTCAATTTCTCATATGGAAACTGCCGTCAAAATTTCAATCCGGGCAACACTAACACAACTTGAGCCTGTAAAAATGTTTCATTTTTGACAGCGAAAAAAACGTTACACCAAAAACGTATAGACACCCAGCCAAAAGAATGTGCCAAAAAACAATGCACTGTTTGCTTCAGACATTTTATAAAATACTTAAGAAAATAGAGCAATAAAAACTATTATTGATTACATGTTACCAAATTTATCAAAATGGAGATTAGCAATACCCATTTAAAGATAAAGGCAGAAACAGATTGGTTATCTTGTGGTTCCCATAACGGTGTTCTCGGAATCGCATACAAGAAAATTTCAAGGAAACAAAATAAAAAAGAAAAAGTAACTAGTCAAATGATGAAAAATACAGTTTTTCAATTAATAGGGTCCATAATTTTGTTTTGATAAGATAATTATTTTTTGTGAAAAAGTTGGATGTGTGTTTATTCAATATTTATTGTGTTCAGCATAAAACCGATTTGAACTGTTTCAATATACATTGATAATCTATACGATTTATATGCTGAACGGTTTGTTTGTATTTTTCATCAACATCTCAAAATTCCTGAAAAGAAATTGGCGTATACATAATTTTTAATTGTTACTAGTTCTTTGTCTACTGATCCTAAGAACCACATATCTTTTGTTTCAGTTTGTTTAAACTTATTTTGAAATATCTGTGGTTCTCTTCCAACAAAATGTTTAGTGATACAATATTTAAGACCTCCCATTCTAACGGGAGAATCGTCATTAAACTTAATCTCATTTAAACTTTCATCCTGACTGAATTTGTATATCACTGCTGTTATCGTAAGTTGTTGTTGCTGGAGTCATTTTCAACATTTGCTTCTTTTGTATTTTGCAATATCTTCTAGGAAAATTGTCTGATATTACTTCACGGCCTTGAAATATTAAAAATGTCCTTTTCCTTGTTGAATTGAATCTATATATTAGAATGTAAAATGAGCCTACGATGTTGGACATGAGTACTCCTCGGTAATACAAATATATTCTGGTAAGATAAAATTAGACAGTTTTTTTGTAGTACTTTTTAAACGAAATAATCTGATTCTTTGGCCTTGATTTGCTCAACTGTTTTGAGGACTAACTGAATGTGAGTGATTCAATGATGGAGTAATATATATATATATATATATATATATATATATATATATATATATATATGTATATATATTTAATGAGGTTCTTGAGGTTCAGTCAATAAATAAAAACAACTATTTTGGCGACGTTTCGAGACTATATTGTTTTCATAATCATGCCCTACCGTGAAAAAACAGTTTACAATAAAATTATATAAGTTATACAAGTTATTTTACAACATAAAGTTAGCTACAATACAAGTATGTAAAAACATGTGTTAGAATAATACAAATATATATAATTACAGAATATAGAGGAGTATGAAACTACTTACAATGTTACTGGTGGATATGGTATCGACTAACTAAATTCTAACAATTCTAGTACACAACTGAGCTGGGGAAATTATGAAAAACAGTTACAAAGGTTTATGGGGGATTCCTTAGAAAAAATTAAGTTAATATTGTATACATCATATAAATTATTCATCCATTTATTAGTATATTACACCGAAATGTTTTTGTACCTGCATCTTGGGAATTCCATCCAGTCCTTATAACTTAATTTTTACAAGGGATCCCCCATAAACCTTTGTAACTGTTTTTTAAAAATTTCCCATGCTCAGTTGTGTACTAGAATTGTTAGAATTTAGTTAGTCGATACCATATCCACCAGTAACATTGTAAGTAGTTTCATACTCCTCTATATTCTGTAATTATATATATTTGTATTATTCTAACACATGTTTTTACATACTTATATTGTAGCTAACTTTATGTTTTAAAATAACTTGTATGACTTATATAATTTTATTGTAACCTGTTTTTCACTGGAGGCCATGATTATGAGAACAATATAGCCTCGAAACGTCGCAAAAATAGTTGTTTTTATTTATTGAATGAACCTCAAGAACCTTACTAAACATTTAATAGAAGGTAACAGCAAAGAAATTTATCCATATATATATATATATATATATATATATATATAATAATGTAAATATTAAATTTAATTATTTTTTTAATTATTAATTTTAATTATTTTTATTTATTTTGTTTTAGTGACTTCTCAATCTCACCAGCCATCCCAGCCGGTCGCGTCTATGGCAAAGGTCCAATTAAGGGTTAATCCAGTCTTGTACGGCTTTGAGTTGTAAATTTTCCTTTTTGCTCAACAGAAAAGGAAGCTTTAATTATAATGTATTGAGATTAAAATACAAATTTTATATAAAATGTTTTTCACTCAAAAAATATCAAGATCTTCAGGAAAAGAACCATTTGTTCAAAACATTTAGCAATTTAAAAAATAAATAAATAATCTACTTGTATTAATAAATGTTAATACCCATTGTTCTTGGGTAAAAAAAAAAAAAAAAAAAATTAGTTAACCTAGTGAAACTTTTCAATCCTTATGAATCTTCAATAATTTTCAAAAATATTAATTTAGAAATAATAAACTACAAATTTCTATCAATTCCAAGAACAAATATATAAAAGAATCTTTATCATATCAGATTTCAAAATTCTATCGATGGTGTTTTAGAATAATGTTTTGAAATTTTAATTTCTATAGGTATGGAACGAATAATTTAATAATTGTTATTCCACGATTTTTTTTATATCAGAATCGTAACTGAAGATATGACTAACAGGTTATGGTAGAATTATTTTAGATATTATTGTAATAAAGAAACAGAATCTAATCGCAGCCACTAACAATAATGACTCATAAATGACACCATGATAATAAATATGGACAGATACAAGGAGTTCAACCTTAAAGCATGTAATTCAAACCTTATTTAAATAATGTCGAGGTGTTCTTGTTTATAACAAAGTTAATATTATATATATATATATATATATATATATATATATATATATATATATATATATATATATATATATATATATATATATCTATCAATTTATTGAAATTTACAACTGTACAAATATATACATCAAATAAATCAGCTGATAATGATTACAATAACTTGTCAAAACGAAAAGAACTACTCATCAGAAGCACTTCAATAAAAATTCTACAGTAGAAGATCTATAGGCCATCTTCTTTTCAGACGCCTCGGAGGATTGTCGGGAATGGAGTGGGAAGCCAGTTAATGCAGCTAATGGGATTTGGATAAGGGAAGCAACTAATGGATTTGAGTTGTTATGGAACTTATTATGAAAGGATAGGTATCTGGTTTGGGCTAACTTAGTAATATATGGAACATTACAGTCTTTATGGATAAGTTTATTGGTGACAAAGTAAGGAGCATTTAGGATTTTGGAAGCATTTTGGATTATAAGGATTTTGAATTGGATAGTTTATAACTCCGTACGTCCAAATAGGTCTAATCACAGTCATGTAAATAAGTCTTTTGTAATGAATTGGGAGCTTTGATCGTTTGTCTAGTAAATTTTGAAGTAGTCTATAATAATATTAAATTATTATCAACGATAAACGAAATTAAAAAAATATGAAGAAAGTTCAACGGAGATAAAGAGTACTTAAACCAAAAATTAACACTTGTACTTATTAAAACTTATTAGGACATATATAACATCTAAAAAAAAACCTATATTAACAAACTCCAAATCTTCCAGGCAAAATCATTCAGAATTATCACAAGATTATCACAGGATTATCCCTGGTACGTAAGTAACTTAGCTCTCCAAACTGACCTTCACATGCCAACAGTTAAAAAACAAATACGAGCCTACTACAAACTATCCTACGAAAAATTATACGGACATCCCAACACACACTAATAAATGGCCACTTCACAGTACCAGTTTGTGTCAGTAAAAAAATAAATACAAGTTTCACATGTTTATATTCACTAAAATAATCATATTATAATTAACAGCTGTTATTTTATTTTAGTGATTTATTTACTTTAGTGATTTACTTATTTTATTTATTACGAACCCATTCAATTGCCCTAGCCCATAAAAACTACAGTGCATATGAGGAGGTGAGTTCCATTTTTTTGAAAAGTTGGATATTAATTATTTTTTAGAAAGATGATATACATAAAGATACCTGTAGATAAAGATATAAAGATATATTTATTATTAGATTAGGAAGATAATATATATACAGATATTGATTGATAAATATATAAAGATAGTTAATATCTTTTAGAATCCACTGACATCTTAATTTAAAAATAAAAATCATATGTAACCCCGTTAAATGTATGCAGGAGGCGGTAAAAATTATGATTTTTTTTTTTCATTATTATTCGATAAATGTATAACCAAGGAGCGCAAGGTACAGAAAAAAGCGTCAGGATCCCGAATGAAGAATTAATACGTATTTATGAAAGCATCCTGGAGTTTAAAAGAACTACTATCGGACCAAAACCCCAGATAGGCCTATGTTTACGAAACGAAACAGAGCCAAAGAAGCAGTCAGAAAAGCTAAACAAAAGTCTTGGGAAGAGTTTGGTGAGGAACTGGACAAGGACCACCAAGAGAATATTAAACTCTTCTGGAGGAAAATAAAGACTCTTAGAGGCAGGAAAAGTAAACCGGTAAGAAATATCAAGAACGAACGAGGGAAACTGGTTACAGAAGATAAACCAGCGGACGTGGATGAGATGATATAGGAGGATGAGGTTGAAAGAGCGGTAGAAGAAAATATAACATTATAACTGAGAACCGATTGAGACCACTCGTGGAACCTCTTATTGGAGAGGAGCAGCCGGTCCCAGGCGACAAACCCAGGACCATCGTATTTTACAAAAGTCCTGGGACAGAGATCTGCCTTTGATCAGTTCCACGAAATGAAATATGGGAAGCGCTGAGAGTGAAGGGTATTGCACCCCGGTCCATTTACCAAGATCATTTACTAGGCACAAGCGTTCAAAGCTCCGTCCATATGTAAAAGAAGTAAACATTTTTACATAACACTTAATTTGCATCAGTGGAGAAGCTCCAGCAGGCTACAGTAAGAGCTTAAACCCATTTAGACATACCGGAGAAGAGTTGGTCACCGATTTTACCTATCTGGGAGCTTTGGACAGATCCAAAGTTGACTAAAGAATAAGCAAAGCAAACGCAGTTGTTGGTAAAAGAGAAGTGAGCAAGAACGTTAAGCTCCATATCTTCAAATCTGCCGATACTCTTATATGGTTCTGAGAGCTCTTCGTCAAATTGAGACCGGACATTGGTACGGATGGAAGACCACAGAGATCCACTAAAGACGATGGATTATGCCCCGGACAGGCCGCCCAAGATTACCATACCTCGAATACATGGACAGGTTGTGCCGAAAGAGAGGCAAAGATATCCGCCAGACAAGGAAACGCACCCCGACGCTGAAAGGCACACAAGGGGAAATGCCTTCTAAACCAATCGAATATTTGAAATTTAAATATATACAATATCCATAAACCAGCCTTAGAAGAAAAGAAACTGCATCTCGTTTCTGATTACCCCAACATTTACTAGACAAGCGTTCAAAGCTCCCTGTAAATTACATAACACTTATTTGCATGATAGTAATTAAACCCATTTAGACATACCGAGTTGAGCTTTGGACTCCACTAAAGCTTTCAATTCTTCTCTCATCAAATCCTTACATTCCAAAAGCCTTCGTAAAATCCTCAATGCTACTTATTATGTCACAAACAAACTCATCCATAAAGAACTTAATGTTTCATATATTGCTGATTTTTTCAAAACCAGATACCTCCATCCATACTCAGATAGTAAAATCCATACCCCGATCCACTCTCAACTTGCCTTACACTCAATTCCCGATAAGCCTCCGAGGCATCTGAAAAGAAGATGATCACGAGAACTTCTAATGTAGATTTTTTTTTTGTATTAAAGTGCTTCCAGTGTAAGGTTGCCATATGTCCCGGTACACCGGGACATATCACCGGTGTAGAAACTCCGCTCGGTTGGCCCATCATATGTCCCACTCCGAGAATATAAAGTAATTACTGTATATTTGGTTAATCCCTTCAGTGGCGTAATATTATATGTTCGATGTATTTGTAGTGCGTTCATAATTCCTGGAGTGATCTTCGATGTTATGCGTCTGCAGCTCCGCGTCGCCAGATCGCCTGTAACGCTGTCTGGTTTTGTAGCGTTAAGTTGGCACTCTTTATTCTCCTTACTCTATGCTCCCAACTCCCTTCAGTTTGTCAGTGTTTGTTATAAAGTTCATATCAGACTGGAACACTTTGTACTTACTAATTTTCTTGATTTTTGATGTGTCCCGGTCAGTATCTAGACTGTTATGGCAACCCTATACTAGTGAGAAGTTTTTTATATATTAACATTGTAATCAATTTGTAATGATGATTGAAATGATTGTAAATCATTTTCCTCAAATTTACTTGTATACATGTACAATCTATGACTTTATTATTAACAGTTTTCATTGTCATAAATATCACAATTTGGCTCAATAAAAAGCAGTATTTAATAGAGGTAGGATACAATTGTCTCAAATGCTTGTTTGGACCATTACTGTGATAGCTTCCTTTCCACCTCAAATCAGTTTAATTGTTCATTGTAGAAGATATTGGCGACTTTAATGTTATTGGTGGTTATTGTTCAATCTCAATTCGATCATTAACCCGTCTTTCGTTTAATATTAAAGTTCTTATCAATTTTGATCTTCATCTATACATAACATTTAATATACACGCTATAAAATTGCAATTGTGAGGTTGAATAGTTTTTGACTTGGATCAAAATATTAAAATTGATTAAAAAATTGATTTAGTTGATTAAAAGAAAACATCATATTTTCTCACTAATAAGAGAAATAGACATAGATCTTCCGATTCTAATTAGGTGTCATTATTTAACAAAATCTTTTAATTTGATTATTATATACAAACACTATTTAACTATTAGTTTTATATGTTTTCGGTTATTAATCTGATATTTATAGCATGAGTTAGTTATAATATTTTTCCTAAGTAATTATTATTATTATTTTCGCTTTATTTTTTTAATTAAAATTATATTATTTCAATAATAAAAATCGAATTATTACAAGTTATCCTTTAGTTGAAACGAACTTTTGATTTTATCTGTGACTAATTACGTCAATAGGTCGTTATTTTGCTATCTGTTGATATTATTAAAGCTGCAGTAAGTAATATACAGTATTCCAAATAAGGAAAAAAAAAAAAAACTTATACAGCTACAACCCATGAAGGGTCTTAGGTTCACTGCTTGGTAAGTTGTTTTGAGACCAACGGTGGTACAAGGAGGTGATGTGGTTAGCCAACTGAAGACTACCTACTTCATAGAGGCTGAGTGTGCCCTAGGAGGGTCTACAGGTCCCAAACCGTGGCTGAAATTACAGAAATTAAATTTACTGCCTTCAGCAGGACACGAGCTCCTGCCTCAGAGCTTGGATTTCAGTGTCTTACACCCAGCTGCTATAAAAATCATAAATATCTTTTTAATTTTTCTTTTGTTAAAGAATACACCTGAAACCACTTTTATATATCTTTATAGTAATTAATACATTAAATAAATATTTTATTTTAATAAAATTACTTTTATAATAAATATGTAAAAACATTTCACATTTCGAAATGTCGAATATTCGTCTCATTAAAAATATACAGATAATTTAATGATGCAATAAATTTTCGAATTTGTTTTACTCTTCCTTTGATTTGAATATCAACCAGTTAACAGTAAAACTCCAAAAGATTAAAGGTGAATTCTTAACCACTTACTAAAAATTATATAAATTAAAACCAACATAGTCCAAAGCTAAAATAATATCCCCACATCTGCTAAGTTCACAACGCAAATAACCCAAGCCAAAATTCTGTTGCAGGACATAATTTGCCTTTAGATGGCCAAACACGCTCTCGTCATCTTCAATTATGGCCCCATGATGGGTTTTACTGAGAACATTAAATCAAAATAGCAAAAGGAAGATTATATAATCGAAGTAGATACAGCCTAAAGATAAAAAGTTTTCAAGGTTTACTCAACTAAAAAAGAAAATCAAGTGAATGGTGAGAAGCGGTTAGATTTCCGATATAGCTGGCCGGAAGCTAAAAGAATCGTGAAGGGCCATTCTAAATATGTTTTGCAATCATTTTGTAATAGATTTCGATCAACGGTTTATGATTGAAACAATTTTACTTCGACATGATTAAAGTTCTATCTTGAAAACTATCCGTAGAAATTAATTTTACGCCTCCAATTATACATACAATAAAGATAATACGATATATAGTTCTTCTGATTCATCCTATCAAAATTTTATTTATGTTCAATTTTAGTGGATGATGAATAAATTTTATTCTGATATAAAAAATTCAGAAATTTTAAAACAAATTGTCATAGATCTTTTACAAATAAACATTAATTAATTGTTAAAAAAGTGCCTTATAAGCTGAATTTTTTTTTTCTATCCATAACTCTATATTAACTTGATAACTTTAAAATATTTTTGAATATCTGTAAAAATATATATTTAATTATTTAAATACGCTCAAGCTGGACAGAAAAGCCTTGGACAGTGGAAAGATGTTGGACAGTTAGTTCATTATCCTTTCTTGTAAAATAAATCGTATGATGTAAAGTAACAATGAATCACTTGTTGCTGTTCAATTATTACATAACGGTTATTTGTTTTTATTCACTATTAGTTATAACAGAAACAATTATTACAATCGAACTACCTCAGCCGTTGATCTTATTTATGTTTTCAAACAACCATCTTTGAATTGGAATATATAACCTATATTTAAAAATTTAGTATTATGGTTTTTATATGTTTTATAATTTAGTATATGGGGTTTTTTATTTATGTTTCCCCAACTGTTTATAGAACAACATTAAAATGTGAAACCTATTCACTATTAATAAAACTATGAATAAAACTATTTTAATCATGTAAAGGATGTAAGGCTAGAGCAAAGTCACTTAAATTAATTTTTAATTTAAAATATTTTAATAAAAAAAAAATAATAAAAAAACATGCAACATAACATTTCACTATTTTTTTTAATAATTCATAATTTAGTTTAAATTTATTATATTGGGATAATAATATGCCCTATATGCATTAGGTAAGGACGTAAAAGACAAAATGCTAACATTGTTAAAATATTACATATATAACACAACATAGAAATTTTAAAAAAATGTTCGTAATAAACAATTAACATTGAATATTATATCTCAAAACTATATGTATTTCGAAAATTGAGATAATTTTAAAACGATTGTTCATTCCACTTCTACAATTCAAACGTTTGACGAACCAATAAAACATGTTTCCCAATAATTAAAACCAAACGAGATACTTAAGTGAATGTATTTTTGTTAGTTATTCCAATTTGAAAAGATCAGTTCTGAATTTTCTCTTACTGAATAACTTTTATAAAGTAAGCTATACTTAAGAAGTAATTTTTTTTTAATTATTTTAATCCATAGTCTGAATCCTAAAAAAAAACATTTTTATTGTTTTTGGTTTTTAAACGTTTTAGTCCTATTTTTTTCTTTTGATTTTAGTTTTTGATAGTAAAATAAATAAATGGTGTAATAATTTTTGTAAAAGGAAAAATATATATACAATTTCTGTACTTTTATATCCTGGGTCCAGTTTCTAAGTGAACAACGATTGGTCCAGACTTGTTGATAGGCCCCAGCAGTGTTGCCAACTTCCCGAAGCGAATATCCCCTCCTTCGCTTGTATAGATATAAGCGGCTTCTTCTCTGTCCGGCTTCAGTCAGAGGAAGATGCGTTTCTTGTTCTTATTTTTCTTAGCAGCGGCTCCAGCTTTTGGAGCGAGGGTCATCTGCTACTGGAATGGCAAGTCCTTCTGGAGAGAAGGTAAGGGACCAATAATAAAGAGAATGATTCATTTTAGAGAAGTCAATTAACCTATAAAGGTACAGATGCCAAATGTTGTTCCAGAAGAATTAAAACTTTCTAAACATTTTTTAATTTGGATAAAGCTTAACATCTGGCAGAGAGGTTCCCATAAATCTAAAATTAAAATGAATAAAAAATACTCCTATTGTTGTAACTGAATTGTTTAGCAGAATTCAATGTAATTAATCGGTTAAGGCCAAAACTATTTCCCAATAGTAATTTCGGATTTTTGAATCTTTAAAGATACATCAATCACAGTTCTCTATGTGAAATATTTTTACACCAGATGGTACATTAAATTATCAAAGGCCTTTAATTCATAAACATTTTTTTAAAAAGTCCAAATTCATAATCTGTGTTATGTAATAAATTAGAAACAATGAGATTTTTATATTATTATAAGCGATACTATTTGTCAAAAGATGTGTTGTCATTAGACCCAAGCAGTGGCACCCTTTTAATATATAGGGATTCATGTATTTGGAAGAGTAGATTACCGCTATCAATTTATATATTTGTACTTAACTACAAAGTTATGACTTATTTATATTACAGGTTATAATAATCAAACATTGTATCTACCTACATCCATTTAATGGTTTTTAATAGTCTAATCTTTCAAATTGTTTATCATTAGATGCTAAACAATAACATCTTGAGATATTATTGTTTAATGTTTTTAGAATTACAAGATTAAATTGCAATCTTATTAAATGTTTTTACGAAAGTTAAGTCATTACAAGCTGCTGTTAATTTCTATTACGAAATTAAAGATGTATAAATTTAGCTTGAAGACGTAAATACTAATAAATAAATTATCCACAAAGCAGTTTTCCTTTTTGCATTCTTGCATATTACAGTATTACTAGTTAAAATATACTTATCATATTTTATCCATTAATCGATCCATATTACTTATTGCTCTGTTTGGGGCAGATATTGTAATACTTTCTTAGTAAAAGATTTAGAAAATAACAAAAAATATATTTTTACGATAAAAAATAAAATATAATAATCATATATATAATTAAACACCTCGAATGTTTATTTAATATCTGGGGTATCATCTTTATGACTTTATTATTTTAACATAATTTGAATAATTTGAAGTTTGTTTCCTTCTGACATTCGTTTTTGTTTGATTTGATCCACCTTAATTTAGACCGGACAGACCAGTGCTCCTTATTTATTGTTTACTGTAATATGAAACAATATAAACATTTACGTTGAGGAATTTTAACGCATTTTTAACGCAGCTTAGGCACTGCAAGAAAAGAAGCACACAACTTCTTAATCTTGACAGAGCCAAACTCAAATACCTGACAGAAATGTATACAGGGCATTGCAGATTAAACAAACATCTCTGCATAATGAAAATCAAGACCTCACCGAACTGCAGATTCTGCAACAGGGAGGATGAAATGCCTTACCACATTATATGCAAATGCGATATGCTGGCAAGGAGAAGGTTTCTTCACTTTGGGGAAGAAATCATCCTAGATCCGAGTGTGGACATAGACCCTATTAGTATTATAGGGTACATGAAAACACTAGGACTGTACTAATAATGGTACAGTCAGGATAAACGGCATAGGCACAATGAGCCACAAGGCTGAGGTGCCACTAAAGCCGGAAAAAAAAACAAAAAAAAAACGCACAAACCAGTCCAAGAGATTATTATCCATTAATTAAATTTATAACATTAACATTATATAATTGGTATGGATACACTTTTTTGGTTTAACGTTTGTTTCACCCTCAAAGATGTAACATTTTGACACTGTACAGCTCTGTTGGTGTTGCTTAGGTCAAAACCTTGCCAATTGTTTCCGTATCAGAAATTTAAATGAAAATATTTATTGTTATTTAACATTTGTCGCTAGGACAAACTGTTCAGGAGATATCTTGGTTTGAATGAACAAAGTCACGTATGCCAAATTTGTTTAATTTTGGGGACTTTTTTGAAACGCTCAAGCTCTGTTGGTGCTCGGATCGAAAATTCGCCAAAAGTTTCCTTATCAGAAACTTAATGTAGAATATTTTTTATTTTATAGCATTTGTCGCTCTAACCGTTTAGCAGCTATATTGGGGTCTTTTGCACTTGCTCCCCGCATTTCATTTTGAGTTTATTATCATATGTTTAGGTTAAGAGGAACCTTCCCAAACGTAATAACATGTCAGTGAGAGATCGTTTGATTGTTCCTCTAATTAAATAAAAAACAAAAAAATTACAAAACACAAAAATAAATAATTGCAAAATGGTAGATTCTTATTTGTGTGAATTCTTATGGCGACAAGGACACCATGAAAAAAACTTCGAAATATTCGACTTTCGGACATTATTTCCTTTTGGCCACCCTCTTCATAAAATATTTAAATAAATAATTAAATTAATTTTTTTTTAGTTTTTGTATTTTTTTTTTTTTATTTTTTATTTAATTATTTAATAATAGGAACAATCAAGCGATCTCTCCATGGAGTTATAGTTTGGAGTTATATGGAGTTATATGGAGAGGCACTTCCCTTATATTGTTCCGTGAGGGGCGAGACCAAAACATAATCGGTCAATCCCACTATGCCCAACTGGCGACTTGCATTCTGTATAGCCTAGGGCAATTGAAAGAGTTCGTAATAAATAAAATAAGTAAATCACTAAAGTAAATAAACCACTAAAATAAAAAAACAGCAGTATAAAGCCTAGGAAGCCAAAATATGAACTGATAAGAGGTTAAAATGCTGATAATATGGTTCACATCAAAATGGCTGCCTGCTCTGGCTATTGAGAGATAAGCCCCCTCCACTTGTCTATAACTCCATGGATCTCTCATTGACGTGTTATTACGTTTGGGAAGGTTACTCATAACCTAAACATATGATAATAAACTCAAAATGAAATGTGGGGAATAAGTGCAAAAGACCCCCCCCCCCCTATATTGATTTGAATGAATAGTCTCTGCTGAAACTCCTATTCTCTCTACTTTGTTGATTTCGAATAATCATTGATTGTTAATTTAATTTAGGTTATTTGACTTATTAATTCAGAAATGTAACTTGGGTAAAGCAGTAGATTATAGATAGACATATCTACTATTTATTGTTTTCCCAATCAGGGAGAAATTTAGTTTTTTATTTTTTTTTAATTATTGTTAACAGTTATTTTTATTTTTAATTATTAATTTATTTTTATTTATTTTTTATTTTTATTTTTATTTGTAAAAAATTACAAAACACAAAAATAAATAATTGCAAAATGGTAGATTCTTATTTGTGTGAATTCTTATGGCGACAAGGACACCATGAAAAAAACTTCGAAATATTCGACTTTCGGACATTATTTCCTTTTGGCCACCCTCTTCATAAAATATTTAAATAAATAATTAAATTAATTTTTTTTTAGTTTTTGTATTTTTTTTTTTTTATTTTTTATTTAATTATTTAATAATAGGAACAATCAAGCGATCTCTCCATGGAGTTATAGTTTGGAGTTATATGGAGTTATATGGAGAGGCACTTCCCTTATATTGTTCCGTGAGGGGCGAGACCAAAACATAATCGGTCAATCCCACTATGCCCAACTGGCGACTTGCATTCTGTATAGCCTAGGGCAATTGAAAGAGTTCGTAATAAATAAAATAAGTAAATCACTAAAGTAAATAAACCACTAAAATAAAAAAACAGCAGTATAAAGCCTAGGAAGCCAAAATATGAACTGATAAGAGGTTAAAATGCTGATAATATGGTTCACATCAAAATGGCTGCCTGCTCTGGCTATTGAGAGATAAGCCCCCTCCACTTGTCTATAACTCCATGGATCTCTCATTGACGTGTTATTACGTTTGGGAAGGTTACTCATAACCTAAACATATGATAATAAACTCAAAATGAAATGTGGGGAATAAGTGCAAAAGACCCCCCCCCCCCCCCTATTTGATTTGAATGAATAGTCTCTGCTGAAACTCCTATTCTCTCTACTTTGTTGATTTCGAATAATCATTGATTGTTAATTTAATTTAGGTTATTTGACTTATTAATTCAGAAATGTAACTTGGGTAAAGCAGTAGATTATAGATAGACATATCTACTATTTATTGTTTTCCCAATCAGGGAGAAATTTAGTTTTTTATTTTTTTTTAATTATTGTTAACAGTTATTTTTATTTTTAATTATTAATTTATTTTTACATAAAATCAAAGCTATATTTTCTCTGAGCACCATCTACATCTTTTCATTATTATTTTTTTCGGTTCTATTCCATAATGTTATTTCTATTATATACCAGGTATGCAAGTTTAAAATGTCGTTTATTTCTTAAAATATATACACAGTAATTTAAAAAAAAGTATAATATATTTTATTCAAAGTACTGACCCTCGCTTTCTACACATTTTGTCCATCTCTCGGGCAATATATGGATACCATTCCAAAAGAATGCTTCATCTTTATTTGAAATCCATTCATCGAGCCATTTTCGTACGTTTTCGAAATTGTTGAAGTGTTGCTCCGCCAATGAGTGTCCCATCGATGAGAAGAGGTGATAATCAGAAGGCGCCAGGTCAGGTGAATACGGCGGGTGGGGTAGGAGTTCCCAACCAAGCGAAGAAATCGTTTCCTTAGTCAATCTGGCTGAATGTGCAGGAGCGTTATCATGCTGAAGAATGACTTTGGCGTGCCTGTGAGCCCATTCTGGGCGTTTTTCGATCAATGCGTGACTCAAATTGATCATTTGTTGTCGGTAGCGCTCGGTATTGACTGTTTCGCCGGGTTTGAGAAGCTCGTAGTAGACTACTCCCTTCTGATCCCACCACACACACAGCATTGTCTTCTTCCCAAAACGATCCGGTCTTGCACTCGATGTGGATGGTTGTCCTGGCGTTACCCATGATTTTTTTCGTTTGGGATTCTGAAAATAAATCCATTTTTCATCGCCAGTTACAACTCGATGCAAAAAACCCTTTATTTCGTGGCGTAAAAGCAGCATTTCGCACACAGTTTTTCGTTTTTTTTTTTTCCATCTGTCGTTCGTCCAATTCATGTGGAACCCATTTTCCAACCTTTTGAATCTTTCCCATAGCTCTCAGGCGATCGGAAATGGCTTGCCTAGTGACATTCAACTGTTCTGCCATCATTTGTTGGGTTTGGGTATTGTCTTCGTCTAATAAAGATTGCAATTCGAAGTCCTCAAACTTTTTTGGTCGATTTTCTCGTTTTTTTTGATCAGTAACATCAAAATCACCACGTCTGAAACTTTGAAACCAACGTTCACATGTCCTGACGGTTGGAGCAACATCGCCATAAGTCTCAACAAGAATTCGATGACATTCAGATGCCTTTTTTTCTTTTGATTAAATAAGAAAATCATGACATGCCGCAAATGCTCTTTATTTGGCTTAAAATTAGACATTTTTAACACCAAAGAAAGGTATGATACGTCCACGTAAACGACTTAAAAACAACTGACTTTTGTAAACAAATGACTAACAAACAAAATAGCGTTTAGAGATAAGCAAATCCTTCAATAGGCTAAGAGCGCATTCTATTGGAATTAAAACGACATTTTAAACTTGCATACCTGGTATATATAAAAGGATACATATTATTGACTATGTAATTTTTACACTCACTTTCACTTGAAAAAAAAGAAAAACACAAAAAAATGTGTCATTAAAAGCGTTACGACAGTGTATAACAATAGAATACATAGCTATTGTTGCGGGGGAATTATAAAAGTTTCTGAAATAAAAAACATATTTTTTAAAAAGTTTTGTTTTTTTTAAAGGAAATCGAAATCATTAGAAATTATACCTGACAATGGCATATTCAGTTAAAGCACAAAACCTATACAGGCATTAAAATCCATCAAATTTAACATGATACAGCAGAAAACTTTCTTTTCAATTTTGAAGAATATCAGTGGGATATAGGGTGATAAACCTAGGATGGGTAAATAATCGAAGAGATTGCATGAGTGTCTGCTAACTATTTCTTTCCGGCAATTTAAAACTAATAAATGTTTGAATAAATTTTAGATAATATGTACAAATTATATGTTGCAGAAAATATCTTCCAACAAGTGGTTTTTCAGGTTTTCTTGTTCTTGACGTTTTGAGTCCAACTAGAATTTAAGAACCGCTTTCTTAATTGGTACGAAATTAAATACATGTTTCCAAACATGTAAACATAGCAGAACGCTTTGTGATGTTCCTTAAATTGTATTCGATCTACAAATCATTTTTTAAATAAATTTTATTTTCTAAAGTAAGCAGACATTGAGCTTTGTGGAGAGTATATTTTTTATATATGAAAAACTGTTGTATTACACAGTTTATGGATATCCATTATGATTTCATATAAAATATGCTTAAACAAGATACTCGTAGATTAAGTATTAATTGTTAAATAACATAACTTTATCGAAAAGGTTGCCAAATGGATTATAAAAAAAGTGGAGTTTCTTTCGTAACCTCATTTTTTAAGTCCTTTAAATTTGTTTATGTATTTTTGGAAACAATAAATTTCTAACATGGGCCGATGGATTTTGATAAAAAAAATGTTATCAGTTTTATGATTTGGAAGTAGTTACATAAAATCATGTTATCTCTTTTCTTGTTAGTCAAATGTTATTTGTTCTTATTTTTAACTCTCTAACCTCTGCTAGCCATTGGGCTCATTAGTAAAGATGTGATAATTTTTTTTCATTGTCGAGAAAATTAGAACATCTTCGCTAATTTTTCCATATTCTTATTTAGTAGCCTATCTTGGATGGAAAGATTTCATATTAAATTTTGAAAATTTATCATTATGCTACAGGGAAACGGGACAATAGTTCTGTTCGATACCATTAGGGATCTCAGTTATTGCAGCATAGTGTTAGACATGACCCGTCTATGTTAATTACCTGTCTACAGTTCTCCAAATTCACAGGCATATTAAAAGCGGAATGAGGTTTTACGTACCGTTCCACTATTGGAACCAGTTCCAGTTTTCGTTCCGTTCTACTTTTCGTTCCATGTCAGTTTGACTAACCTACTACCTACTTAGTATGCAGTTTCGTTCCATCCCTTGTTGATTTCGGGCAGTTAATCTCCTTTTATTTTAAAATTAAAAATTGTATAGTTACTATAACATTAAGAAGATTTAAATAGCTAAGTATACTTATTAAAAAAACGTAAACTTTAAAAATAGTTTTATTCCAGAACGACCCATCACTAGAAATAAACCGCTTTCTTTGAAATTTTCTATTCTACAGACATGGCTCGGCTTCATCTTTCTAATTCAGATAAAGGAACCACACAAGGTTTTACTGTGTATGTAAACATACATATTAAATTTTTTTTTTTTCTATTTGTTCAAAATCTGTGCACAAGAGTTGATTACTCCTTTTTTCTCGGAACCAATGTAATTGAAAAATTCTCGCTCAATTGTGAACTATACTTGAACTAACATTTTTTCAACAATAAAAATACAATTTTTAACTATAAAATAAAAGGAGATTAACTGCCCGAAGACAACAACGGATAAAACGAATCTGCATAGTACGTAGGCAGTAGGTTAATCAAACTGACGTGGAACGGAACGAAAACTGAAACTGGTTCCAATAATGGAACTGAACGTAAAATCTCATTCCACTTTTAAATCGGAACGGCCCTTCACTACCCATCACTAACATATCCTAAAATATCTCTAAAGTCAATAATTCCTTAGACGCTGCTTTCTAAGATATTATTAAAATTACCACCAATGTTGACTCAATAATTGATCTCTTTATGAAGAGATCATAAAACTTCTTCGTTATACTTCATATAAATCAAATTACATAAAAGTTATAGTCTCTATCCCATAAATATGTATCCTTGGCTTGATTTCTATTTACTATTTCTAACTACTAAATATTATTTGAAGAATTAATTGTGATCCTCCAGTGATCTCGATATCATGTCACCAATTAAAACATAAAAATGTTAATTTAACGTTTTGAGTTTTAAAATGGTACACCTTTATATTTTTAATTTATTATGTGATCATGACATTACAAATATTTCTTGGCTGCTTTTATTAAATTTATTTAAAACAAAACACACAATATCAGTGAATAATAAAGATCTATTTTTGTTATCTTTGTCGTTAATATTGAATTAGAAAGGAGCTTCGTTATCTGAAACAACAAGAAATTTACAAATAGATATATCTGACCTTTACCCCACTATCGTCCGTCCTCTGAACTAAATGTTATCGTATTACTAAACTATACAGAGACTACACTTGCCTTTCAATATTATAACATCTTATAATATATACCATCATTAAAATACACTAAAGCAATATATTACTAAAGCAATACAAAGTACTGTTATGTCAAATTTTGAAACATTTCAATTTCGCCACCTATCGGCTTCTAAATGGCATAAAGCGGCTAAAATCATTTTCAACGCCCAGAGTTGAGCCAAACTATTGAAAGCAAAGTTTTATTTATTTTTTTAATTAACAGATCTTATAATTTAACATTTTCAAGAGATATATAAAATAACGATCATAATAACTGATAATAACGATCATAATTAGGGTAATAGAAAAATATTAGAAGAAAAGTATTATGAGGCTTACTCGAAATAAATATAAATGATAAAATATTTCCGCGAGACATTTCTCGAATTTATAAGCTCTTGTTTGCATGATCATGAATGATACAATTTAATAAAATAATAAGTTACTCGTAAGATATATTCTGAGAGTATAATAAAGCCATGATTTTTTTTTTAACAAATCAAAAATGGAAACATATGGGAAGGTCAGTGAGTCAGTGTTACCTGACTCATTGGTGTCAAGTATCGTTTTCTGTTCTCACTTCACTATAATTCTTACCGTAGATTTTATATTCTATTCATAATTTCTTTTTCCTTTAAGATCAGAATCTGCAATTAAATAATTAGCAGGTCCTATCCTAGCTGGTGGCTGGTATTCTTAAATAAAATCAAATAATAACTCTACTTGTTCTGTTTTCCTTATTAAAATATAAAATTTATTAGTTTTAGCCCTATGTTAAGTTAGTCAGAACATCCTATTCATTATAAACTTTCTACACCAAAAAAAAAATATATCCAAAAAATTAATTATCGATGTTGTAGGTCCGAGATTTACAGAAGCTCTGGATTAAGTTATGTTAAATAACACCATAGCTTATTTTCCAAACACTGAATTAAAAAAAAAAAAATTGAAATCAAGCGTTGAAATACATTTATTCCATGCCAAAAAGATATTGCGAAGCGCAACGCAACTAAGAGGATAAACTGTTCTAATTGGAAGATCCTTAAGATCTTTTGTATCTAACAGAAACGTCCTTGGACGTAGGAGTTTTTCAATTTGTTCATAATTCCTCGCTCCATTTATTGAATGAAAAAGTAAAATATTATTTAAGTTAAAAAGAAAACTCCGAAGCTGATTGTAATGATAGTATTTTTACATATCCTAATGAACTTCATAAAACAAAATTGAACTCTATATTTTCCCTGACTATACTGGGAAGTGTTTTACAGGGTCTGGATCTTGGTTATGATAGTTGGTACATTTTAAGTTCCCTACCCAACATGGTCCGATATGTAAATCCTGCTTACTGATCATAAAAAGTAATGTGTGTGGCACTAGAACGAAAATTTTCTTAACGTACTAATCAACAATAACCATAAATAGTCATAAATTCAGTAAGAGCAAAGTAGTTCTCCTTTCGATTAACCTGGCAAAAGCTACATCAGCAGATTCATTGAGTAAAGTTAAAACCATCAATAAGGGTATCGATCAAGGGGGTAGAATAATAATAATCAAAATATTGATAATCGGGAATAAACCAGGCAAAAACTATTTGCTGAAAATATCTTTTAAATACTCGGTCATCATGTCAACAGCTCAATATTTATTAAGGAGAAATCAGACGATATTGCAAAGATATTGAAAATTTCTGAGTTTAATTAAAAATAAAAAACTTTCCGCTCTTAGAAACAAATCACTGAGTTAAAATATCATCACCTTATTTGTAGAAACATTAAAAAGGTTTTGTTATATTACATTCACAAGGAATAAAAATAATAAGCAATATTTTCTGAAGTTTTATTCAAAAATGATTTTATATAAAAACTTCTTCTTCAAAAGATGTTTTAAAAAAGTACTAGCTGATATATAAGAAAAGATATTTTCACCTAATTTAAAGAATGACCTATTCAAGTGGCCGAGGAAGTGCTGTTAAGCGGAAAAAGACCCTCAACACAGATGACAAGATAATGACCGGAAAATTATAGGAAAAGCCTTTACATTCCCAACAACTTTATACGATCAAAACGTATAAAAATAATCTTTTGAAAAAGAGGATACGATGTTGTGTGCACCTTAAAGATATTTAAAATAAAAAATATGTAGCCTTTTTTGTATATTGTTTAAGGTAAACGATTATACAGGGACGCTAAAAATTACTTAGAATTTCATACTTTCGAATAAAAAATGTGGTTTTCTCTTTGGAAAATAATTTTATTGTATTATATTATTGTCGTTCTTCACGATTCACTTTTTCGCATAGCCTATTTTTTTCAGAGCAAAGAAACGGAGAATAGAACACTATTCATAGTTTTTTGCGTAAATCAAATAACTTTCTGTGTGAATAATTTGTATTGAACATTTATTAAGCTTGGAAAAAAAGTTTCTTTGTAACAGATGTTTAAAAGAAAATGTCTTAAATTTTACAGAGCACTATAATCACCACAAGATCAATTAAATTAAGCACTTTCGGCACTTATTCAAATTTAATATTTTTTTCTATTTGTTATGATATATTTTTCAACTATTTATCATTTCCAAACTATTGAAGAGTTATCAAGATTACAAAATAATATGAATGTTATTTTTAAATTAGGTATATAATGGGTCCCTGGTAAAACATTTTTATGTCCATTTGTATGTATTTTATGAATTTTTGTGTTCTATTTTCTGTTTCTTTGCTCTGAAAAACTAGGCAATGCGAAAAAGTGAATCGTAAAGAACAACAATAATATAACACAATAAAATTATTTTCCAAAGAGAAAACCACATTTTTTATTCGAAAGTATGAAATTCTAAGTAATTTTAGCATCCCTATGTTGTATAATCGTTTACCTTAAGGAAAATAAAGTTTAACGTTGATTAGCTACATATATTGTAGGAACATGAAAAAATTAAGCACCATTATTTGGTTTCTTCGTTTTCTTCACCTGAAACATACATGTGATCTAAAGTTTAGTCAAAAGGGGATTGATTTAATGCCACAACTAACTCAAATTCGACAAAAAATGGTCATTAACGTTTTTCTCCTGGCTCCCTCTTATCCTAATCTGTGAATGTATCAGCCATCATAATTATCTTTAGAACACGAACTTTATTTTATTTCTTAATAAACATAGAATAAAAATTAACATAAACATTATTCTCTATAACATTATGAAATGATTTTATGCCTTTATTTTTAGGGTTATATTTACCCCGAACTATCATTATTTTTTTCTCGCTTTAGGTACCGCAAAAGTAACCACTGAAGATATCAAAGTAGGAGCCTCTCTTTGCACCCACTTGATCTACGGATTCGCTGCAATTGATGATGATGACTACCATATTGAACCAATTGACAAGAAATTGGACTTGGATAAAGGTAAGGGAAAAAATATTTTTTTGTTTAACTCAATTTACACTATCTTTAATCCAGAAAACAAAACCAATACAAAGTCTAGTTAATAAGTCTGTCAGCATAGCATGGGCGGTCAAGGTGAACCTGATAATTTGGAGAGGAAAAAAACTTCGTTTTGTCCTCAGTATTCCTTTTCTATTTTTGTTTCAACAAACCTCATCTTTCTGGCATACAATTTTTATATTTACAAGTCAATTATACTTTATTAAAAAAAAAATGAATGCATCTAATTTCAGTAGTATAATGCTGCAATGATTACAATTAAAAATATTTGTTTAGACTCATGAATACAAAACTTAATAAATGAATCAAATTAAACAATGTAAATAGTATAAATATGCAACTAGAGTTAAGTAATAAAACAAGAGAAATTTAAACTCAACGTGTAGAGCATTTATCACACCTCGTAAATTTAAGCATTACTAAATGTTCATCAACAACACAATTTAATTATAATTTTATAAAATAAAAGTTGATCTTTCAAGGTAAGGGACAATGGAGGGCTGTTGCGGCTTTGAAGAACACACAGCCAGGTCTCTCTGTCCTGTTGTCTGTAGGCGGATATGAAGATCATGAAGATGAAGACAAATACTTTGAAGTGGTAATTACATTATTTTAATGTATTTTATGTATTAAATATGATAATTGTTCATATTACCTTCCTCTGATCTATGATATGCAATAAAAATTGTTATTTAGAATCTTTTGATAGCCTTTGACAAGCTATTTTTTTTAAGGTCAAAATCAGGAAATCTTTAGTCATTAAAAATGGTCACTTTTTCTCCCTTCCTGATAGGGGATAGGGAATGATTCAATTTAAAACATAAGCCTTAAAATACATTTTTACAAAGTTTTGGTTGCAGTCTGATTTTTGTATGGATTAGATTAAAAATTACAGCAAACTAAAAACACCATTGTTTCTTGGAGATTCTATTAAAGATTAGTTATAATGCCAAACAACTGTCATAATAAATTTTTTTTTAGTCCTTCTCCTAATAATCTTTTAAACCAACTTCCATTTAGCCGTTATGTTTCCAGATTCACTGATAGTTAAACAATTAACTCGTTAAAATGGGGCAATCATCCAATTTTCCTCTTGCTTTTTATAGCAATAACTAACCAAACAATGTATCAAGTGGAAATTCTGAAATATTACCTAAAAATACTTACATAAGTAAATACCTACTTACAAGAAACTTGGATGCAATATGTAACATCCTTCTGTCATTGAAAATCATTTTTAAGCATATTTCTGTTTGTTACAGCTTGAAAAACCAGAAAGGCGAACAAAATTCATCAACACAGTAGTTTCTCTCCTCCGAGAATTTAGATTTGATGGTGTTGATCTAGCTTGGCAATTCCCACCTCAACATGAGAAATACGAAAAAACTTCAATTGGTAATCACACTCTTTAAATTTTGTTATATATTATATTAAGCTGTGTTATAACTTAAGCAAAGTGATTAGAAATAAAAATGTTTTAAATATCATTTTTAAAATCAGTTTTAGGATTTTGTCAGAAGCTTCTTATTTAATGTAGGTATATTAATAAGAGTATTGCTCATATCTTGTTGGATAAATATGATACATATTACCTAGGACTAATATATAACATATAACTTATCCATTTTAATACTAAAATATATATTAGGTCCCAGAATAAATACATACTTTATTATTATGATTATATTTATGTATCTATTAATTTCTGTTTCAAAGCATCGATCTGGCACAAGATAAAGAAAACATTTGGAGCTGGTGTAGATTCTAAAGCTATTGAACATAGAGATCAGTTTGTTGCTTTATGCAGAGAACTTAAAGCTCAATTAAGACCTGAAGGAAAAATTCTTTCAGTCGGTCTTCTTCCCCATGTTAATTCGACAAGTAAGTATTAAATGGTTAATAAATCAAGTACATATTTAATTTTTAAACTAATATAGTTGAAAGCTAAATCTAAATAATATTATATAAAGAAATGGAATTTCACAATTTATATTTGTAACAAGCGTTTACTTAATTTATTTATTTTTTTTAACAGCCCTCCACAATGCATTTGATAATATTGTGTATATTAAAAAAATAATATACAAAATTTTCCACCACAAAATTAAACGTTTAAATTACTGTTAATTATGCTCAAATATAAATTTAAATTAAATTTAAAAGATAAGACATCAATGATTTTTAAAAAACTTATTTTACAATGTTTATAAAAATTATAAAAACTTTTTTATAATTTTTATAAAATAAAATATTTTTTTATAATGATACATTAACATACTTTGTTAAATATATGATAGTTATTATTTGTATCTTTATTTCAGCTTATATGGATATAAGGTCTTTGATGCCATATGTTGATATGGTAAACCTTTGGGCAGTGGACTTCAGGACACCAGACAGAGCTCCTCAGAAAGCTGACTATGTCCACCCCTTAGTCTACCTTTACCCAAGGCTACCTCACCAAAATGTTGAAGCAGTTGTAAGGCATTGGTTGGACAATGGTGCTGAACGTAAGTTGACTATTGTTTTCATAAACTTAATATACATTTTGTTATTACACATAAATAGTTCATTTATTTCCCCTAACTCTTATATTGGGTAATTTATAGTTGATAACTTTGGCCAATGTATTCTATACTCCAAAAACTATATATTTTTTTTCTAAGAAGATAAATCAAACAGAAAATTCCAATTACTTTGCAATGCAATATCGTGTAACCTCTATGTATTTAATATCAACATTACATCTATGGAAACAGACACATGAAATTGTCGGATTAGTGAAAACTAATCAATAAAAAATAAATCAGGGATGAACTAATGGATTTGAGATGGCAGGCATATATTTGTAAATCTGATTTATGCTTCAAAAGAAGCATTCTTCAGTTCAGGGAATCATGAAAACGATGTCCTTTGATGGCATCAGCAATAAACCTGAGTTCAGTAACTCTTTTTTAAGTATCTTTATGTAATTTTAATACACTAGACCTCTATATGAAGTTATTGATACTTGCTGTAGAGTTTTGGTTTGAATTTTTAATTGGTTCCATTCATTATCTGTTCTATATTATTCATAAATTAATTTAATTCATTTTGGTACATGGGAATATTTTTTATTCAATCTTTTTTAAAAACACTATCAGTGAAAATGTAAAAAATTAAAAAATTAAGGTTAATAACATTGTAAACATGCTAGGAGAAAACCAAAACAAGAAAAGGAAGAATTGTATTAGGTTTCATCTAATAGATTTCAGTTCATCAGGGTTTGGTGGAGAGAAATATGAAACTAGAAAAGGATGTCTTGAGGATTTTTCAATTTTGTTAACAAATTGTTCAAGGCAAAGTTGTTAAAAATCTTTTCTTTTTTATTTAAACAAATTTTTCATAAATAAAATATACAATAATGATTGTTTTCAACCCTTTACCACTTCGAAAAAGCTAATGGTATACATTACTTACATGGCTGTCTTTATTTTAATGACTAGTGTTGTGTATTTTTTTTTTTTTTTTTCATGTTTCAATTAACCTAAATAAAGAGAAAGAACTCATTTTTAAGTATTCTTCTCTTTGTACTATTAGAAAACTGATTCATTCTTATAAGTGTGTATATATATTTTTTTTCCCCCCTCTTTGCACATCCTGTGTTCAAAATAAATTTATAAGCCTTTCCTCTTGTTAATAAACATTAAGTTCAGATTCATTTTAAAAAATTAGATTTTGAGACATAATCGTACATTTGTCATAGCAGATTGGTCTTATTGTTCGCCCTGCCAAGTTTTCAACAATGGTGTGATAGTGTGTGTATAGAAAGTGACCAAGAAGGGCTTCCAATACTAAAAACTGTGACAGTTCCTTTTAAAATTAAGTAATTGAGTCTATTTACTGTTTAAAAAAAATTTGCATCAACCTGATTTAAACAAACAACTCTCCTTAAAATAAATTGCCTGCTTTTGATATTTTCCGTTGCTCACCCACTGTGGAACTTACTCGCTGTCATTATAATATAATATATAATATTTGACTTATATATCATTGGTAGAAAACAATTAATAAATAATAGCGCCAAACTTTGATAGTTATCAGTAATTTTTATGCCAGCTATTTCAACAAATTAGTGAAACATTTACCTTTCATGTTTCTAGCTCAAAAACTAAACCTTGGCATTGCAACTTGGGGTAGATCTTGGAAACTAAATGCAGATTCAGGCTTGTCTGGTACTCCTCCTGTTATTGCTGATGGACCTGGTGAGAAAGGACCTCATACTAAAACAGATGGTAAGTATTTAAAACAATGAATCTACTAATGGAATACTGTTTAATTAATATTTTTCCAAACAGGATATTACTTATTTGTAGGATATAATCTGATTACCTTCATTTCATTCAATATTTTTTTGTTTCAGGACTTCTTGCTTACTACGAAGTGTGTATTAAAGTAGTCAGTCCAACAAATCCAACAGCTCCTGCTGGTAATATTTAATTGTTCACTTTGATAAGACTCATTTAACAATTTGATATTTCAGTATTATTGTCTAAAACTGTGCAACTATTAAATTAAATATCACAGTGGCCATTTATATATCTTTTTATCATAAGAAATGAACACCAATCATGAATCTAAACTTATTTTTTTAATAACACCTAATACTTAGTACCTAAAAATGTTTTTAAACTATTAGGAATTATAAGATCATAAATTAAGTTTAATTGTTTCATAGGTATGCTAAGAAAAGTCAATGATCCAGAAAGGAAAATGGGCCCCTATGCATTCAGATTACCAGATCAAAGAACAGGAGAAACTGAAGGTCTCTGGGTTGGATTTGAAGAACCTGATACAGCAGCAGCGAAAGCTGTTTATGCTAAGTCAAGAGGTCTTGGTGGAGTTGCCATCCTTGATATGGGTCTCGATGACTCAAGGGGTATCTGTGATGGAAACAGATATCCTATAACAAGGGCGGCAAAACTTAGCCTGTAGGTAAGGTTTGTTTCAACTTTTAGCTTGTCAGCCTATCCCAGGGGGATCACACTGTACTAATGCACGATCGACCATACTGATTCATTTATATTAACAAAATTGTTTCTTTTCATCTAACATAAAAAAAAATAAAAAAATCATAATGTCTTAAACATTAGCAATTACATGTGTGGCTTGCAAAATCTTCAATATTTCATTTTGATGATATGTTTTACAATTTTCATGCATGGTCTATTGAATACTTTCTTTTACTTATTATTTCTATACGCTAATTCACCTTTGAAATATATTCCTTCTGTTAATGTTAATCCTATTCTTCAGGTATGTGTTTTCTATTTGACTGATTATGGAAAGCCAAATGTGATGCAGGTCTTTCTAAATATTTTATTTCTATTTAATAACACTATTGCTTGACAGTTTTCTTTGAATGTTCAAACTTTTTAGTGTTTAGGAATGTTTTTGGATGTTAAATAAATGTGAATCTGGATATGGAGATTGCTAGAGCTTAATATTAAATAAATTTACCTTACCATAGAGACACACAAGAAACTATTCTAGAAGAAGCATGTTGTTAAAAGTTGAAAACAGTAGTTACATTTTTTGTAATTAATTATATAATTCTGGAAGCCAATACCACTACAGAGCCCAAAACTAGATCGGAACTGCTGCAATGTCATTGAATGTAATAATTAATTGCTAAAACACATAACATTTAACTCTGGAAATTAAAAAAATATTTTAAAAATAAATTGTTGGTAAAAAATATTACATATAAATTTTAGATGTTAAATAAATGATGTTTGAATTTTGATATTGGAATGTGTAGAGTAAACTTCATGAATACACTCAGAAATTATTGACAAATGTTAGGCTTAAATATCTTTGTAAATTAAATTTTAAAAAACAAGAAATGTTTTATTGTTTGATTTAAAGTTTCCAATTATGTTCGTATCTAACATTGTCGTCCATCATTCAAGTTTGTTCAATCAAAAATGAATAACCCACATCCACATTTATTATTTGGTATTTTTAGTGTTTTGATAATTGTTGGTTTGAGTTGCACATGTTAACATAATGATTTCATTAGTTTTTTCTAATATTTGTCTAACGTTGCAATATCTTTGGTTGAAAATAGCATTTCTACTTATAATATTAAAATTTCATTCACATTAACATGGTTCAGAATTTATATCCCATTTTCAGATTATTTATTATTGTAATGGTATTCCACTATGTCTACATATTAACATTTTAGAAATACTTTTATATATAATCTCCTTAAACATAATAAAATTTCTACCTTAAGCTTTTCGGTAAGAATCTAAGGGTTTCGTTTAGACAGAATGAGTCAGTTATCTAATTCTTTGGATTTTTCCCCCTTGTACTACAATCATTTCTAAATTCTACAAAACAATTTCATAGTAACCTATTCATCAAAAAAAGATAATGAGCCAATTATTAATTAAAACATGAAGATTCTATATTTAAGTGGAAGAACGTACAATTAAATAAAATGATAAGGAAACTGGGAAAACTAGCTAATAACAAAAAAAAATTAAAATATTTTAAAATTATCTTGCATTCCTTATGAATTAATAACGAGTTATTACTGAAAGTTCATTGAAAACAGTGGACAATTTTGAAAGAAGGATGGCTTTACAATCAAAGCAGACATTAAGTTTGTGATTTTGAACTGAACAAGTTAACTTAGAATTTGAAATATTGTTTTATTAATATACATTTTCCTCTACCTTTGGTTGTTGAGCTAAAAATATTACTTTGAATTGAAATTCAATTCAAGCATTTATTTTTTCTAATAACTACTCAAGATTGTTTTTATAGTTGTCTTGTTCTGATGAAGTATTAAGTAAATAATTTAATTTTGCTATTTTAACTTATCTTTTAACTAATATTTTTATAACAAATGTTATTTACATTTTAAAAAGTGGAAATTATCTTTAATTCAAAACTAGCAGACCCATTTTTGAGGTGGTAATGTTTTTTTGTTTTAGAGATAATATGGGCATCCCAATGATTCTACCTGCACAACCAGCTTTTCCTGTTCAACCTCCTTATAGTGGGGCTCCATCACAACCTTATGTTGGTGTACCTCAACCTCCTTATTCCGGAGTTCCCCCTCAATCTGCATATGGTAATGTTCAACTTCCACAACCTGGCTATGGTGGTGTACAACCACAACCACCAAACTATGGTGGTGTACAACCACAACCACCAAACTATGGTGGTGTTCAAACTCCTCAACAACCAAGCTATGGCGGTCCTCAGACTCCTCAACAAGGATTTGGAGGAGTTCAACCTCCTCAACCAGGCTTCAACTACAATCCCAACCGAACTCAGATCATATACAGCCCTCCACATAATGGACGTTAATAAACTATTGTAATAAATTAAATTATTATAACTGTAATTATTATACTTCATTTGGATGTTAAATATAAGTTATTAATTTAGTACTTTGTAATATCCATCTTCCTATTCATTACTAGATCAATAAGTATTATTTATTTATTACTTGAGACACTGTTTTAAATAATAAGAAATTTCATCTATAGGTCCAAAGCCAGATAGTACTGTTGTAAACTCTCTCAAACTGGCAACCCTTATAAGGATATATGTGTATGTATTTGACACAGGGTAGAGCACGAAGTAGACATACAGTGTAGCGTGATTAGGTCTCATGGTTGTACACTATTCTTCTTTATAGTGCAACATATTAACAATAATAAAGTATTTCCTCCATATCTTACTTGTTTATGTATAAACTGGTTCCAATCTACATATTGTTGTTTTTAGTACTACCGTCCAGGTTGGACATTGGCCTCTCGCACAATTCTGCTCCATTCACTCCTATCCAGAGCCCTACTCCTCCAGTTGGTAATCCCAAGTATCCTCATGTCCTTCGCAACATTCTTTTGAGGGATCTAGGATTTTCTAGGGCATCCTCTCTTTTGTTTTTCTGGGAAGGCTCTCTCTTATGAGAGATTAAGAGATTATGATCCTCTTTACCAGTCTCTCACTGTTCATCCTTTTGACGTGTCAAAGCCAGGTTATTCTTCTTCATTTTATAAATCACACAACATCTGCATGTTTTTTTATTCATCCAGTGCTCATTACTTCTTATGCACCAAGCGTCTTGTTAGCAGAATGGACCATATATTCACCTCATTATTTTCCTTTTGAAGAGCAGTTGGTAAATTTTTTTGAGAGTCCAAGTTTCATCAGAGCAAACTATGGGCCTAATTAAAGATTTGTACATACTTAAATTGGTGTGTTTAGAGAGCAGGGATGATTTCATCAAGTTTGCAAGGTACATGCTTACGTAACATAAGCATTTTCTGAACTAAATGTGGGAAACATCTTTAAAACACATGCCAACAGTATCTTAGTTTTCTGTTCTACATATAAAATGTTATCAATATATTTAGCATTATGAGGTGAATTTATTAAATGTCAAAAGGATATGCTGAAAAAATTCAACAAATTCTCAGAGGAACTGAGAAGGCTTGGCAATAAATAATGGCCCACCACAAACTACACAAAAACTTGCTAGATTTTTGCCACTTGAATAAGAAAGTAGGCTATTTTACCCATATTTGGAAAAATTGTAATGTAACTATCCTGCTTGTACTTTTGGAATTCAGGGAGGACTGTAAAGTTTTATGTTTATATTACATGGATAAAACAAATTATCTAGCACAGAAAAGATCCTTGCCTTGGAGTTTACTTATCATTATTTATAGTAATGATTAAACATGTTTATACATATAGTACCTGTTAGGCTTTTGATAGGCATTAAGTCAATGCTTATACAAAAAATTTCAAATAAAAAAATTATTATGATGTTATATGGTTAGTTTTTAATGGCACAATAGTTGAAAAAATCATAAAATAAAAACTAATAATAGTTCTCTTCAAAGTCACAAGAGAGTAGCAGTTATCAATAAAGTGATTTAGGGAGAAATAGTCCAAATTAACACCATATCATGGGGTTACAAGTGAAACACACTAAGTAAAAAACATGGTTTTGAGTAAACGCCTATCAAAGATTTGTTTGCTTAGTCTACTTTGGTACTGACATTATTTTATCGATTAAGTTAAAGACTGCCAGTGTTTTAGCTTATATACCATGTTTTTTTTACTTGGTGTGTTTCATTTGTAACCCCACAACATGTTGAGTGTGAATTTTTTTTTTCTGTTATGTAAAATATTATTATTTATTTAAAACTGTTTTATTGAGAATCTAAAGAACAAAAAGTTAAGTGATTTCAATTGCTAAAAAGGATTCTTATGGGCAAAAAGGGCTGCTCTACACACAACTAACTTCAAATATATAAAAAGGTGTAAAGTTAAATTGCCTCCTGGTAAAATTCTTTAAAAAATGTTGCACCTTTATTTAGTAAGAAAGAGGAGGGTAAATTTAAAAAGCTATGAAATTTTTTTTTTTTTTTTTTTTTTTATTTCAAAACATCTTTATTCAAAAGATAAATAGTACATTGATACATATATCATTAAAATAAAATGTATCTAGACAGAGTTTTACAAAATATCATCCTTTTGGATGTTTTAATGTGTTTGAATGTTAGAAAAAAAACATAGTGTTACAGATAAATAGCGACATTCAGTGACGATGTTACACTGAGATTAAGGTAGTAACAAAGGAAAAAAAAAAAAAAAAAAAAAAAAAAAAAAAAAAAAAAAAAAAAAAAAAAAAGGATAAATAATTAAACAGATACGAAAAAAAAAATAAATAAAAAATAAAATAAATAAATAAACAGAAATTAAAAGAGAGTTTTAAGACGGGAATTTGTCCTTCCATTCCAGTTGGTTGGCTTTGAAGGAGGATTTAAAGAAGAAAAAAGAGGATTGGACAGGGTAGGTAGTATGTCGTAAAATTTGATGTGACGTTTTATGTACTGAACAGGGTTTTCTAGATTAAATCGAGATGCAAAATCAGTCAGTCGGTCTGTACGCCAAGGGGGCTGTCTTCGTATAGTCATTAGTGTTCTATTTTGGAGTCAGTTTAATTTATTGATGGTATCTTGAACTAAGTGCCGAAAAAGAGGAGCTGCATGAAGAAGTCTAGGACAAGAAGGATAGCTTTATAAAGAAGAAGTTTCAATCGGACAGATAAAGTTGGAGAGCGAAAGAGATGCGAAAGAGAAGTGAATGTTTGTCGAGTGAAGTTTAGACGATGACGGAAATGACTGGAAAAGGTTAGGTGTCGATCGAGTCGAACACCAAGGTAGTTAATAGATGATACAATCGGAATTTCGGTATTATTAAGCTTGATTGGCTGGATCTTTTTCCTTTGGGATTGACGGGAAAATGAGAAAACTATGGCGTCAGTTTTAGAAGGATTTATACAAATACCTAAATTGGAAAGGGAATCTGAAATTTGTTGAGCCACCGCTTGTATATTTTGAAGGGCTTTTGTAGTGCTGATGGAGGAGCTGTAGGTCGCAATATCGTCGGCATAAGCTGATATTTCGACGCGTGGGTAACGAGTGCCGATGACATTTGCTGTGTAAATGGAGTAGAGGATAGGAGAAAGTACAGAGCCTTGTGGAACACCAATCCGAGAGGGCTTATATGATGACAAGGAGTTTCCAACTCTATAACAAAAGGAACGATTTGAGAAATAAGACCGAAGTAGATTAAAGAGGAAAGGAGGAAATTCGTGATGAAGAAGTTGAAGAAAAAGATTCTCATGTTGAACGCAATCAAAAGCTTTTGTACAATCAAGGGAGATCATAGCAGTAGCGTGATTTTTAAGAAGAGCAGTGGTAACATAATGTTGTACACGTGAAAGTGAATGTACAACATTTAGACGAGGTTGGAAGCCTGTCTGTTCGTAAGGGATAATTGAGAGTTCATCGCAATGAGTTTGAATATGCGGGAGCAATAATTTTTCAAAAAGCTTTCCTAAATGGGAGAGGAGGCTAATGGGACGGTAATGATCCGGATTTAAGCCAGTTTTATTAGGTTTCAAAAGTGGTATAATAATGGCTTTTTGCCATGAGCTGGGGAAATATCCAAGAACTGAGCAATTGTTGTAGATGGAGGTAAGATAACTTAAGGTTATGCGAGGAAGATGGCGGAAAAGAATAGCCTGTATATTATCTGGCCCAGGTGCTTTCTTAGGTGCCATTCGAAATATCGTTGCTTTAACTAATTTAGCATCAAAATGGGGTACATCGGAAGATTTAAATGGCAGAAAAGGAGGAACATAAGGAAGAGGTGCAGAAAAATGTTGAGCATAATGATCACAAAGAGCTTGTGCTTGCTCTTGTGCTGTAGGAAGCGGAGAGTGTAAAGTGGGAAGGTTAATAGGAAGGCGTTTATGATAAGATGATCGCGATAATTTCCAAAATTTTTGTAAATTTTGGGAGGCAGCTGTTATTTTATTTTCCCAGATTGAGTTTTTTTTTTCCATTTTCTGTAAAGCTGGGAGATTTGTTTTGTAACAGAACGGAGAGCAATGCGGTCTTCTGGTTGATGGCATCTCCGCCACCTATTTAGCAAACGATGACGGACAGATATTAACCAAAGAATATGTTTCGGAGGTGTTTGTAATACTAAAGGTTTTGGTTGGAAAGTAGGGATAGAATGAGAGGCTGCTTCTTGGAGCAAAGTGGTGAAACGATCAACTGCGTTGTCTATATCAGCCGTGGTTGGTATATCAGGTAAAGGGGGCAAGGAAGAAGGAGAATTTTTGAAAAGAAAGGATTGAAATGTTATCCAGTCAGCTTTAGAATAATTGTAATGAAATAAAGAGTTGGGTGGGGTGCTAATAGAGGATATGTGATAGACTACTGGGAAATGATCTGAAAAGGAAATGTTGTTAAGAGTATAACAATAAGTAATAAGATGAGGTGCATGGGTATAAAGTAAATCTATTGTACTAACATGGCCTCGAGAAGACTGAAATGTAGGAGAAAAAGGGTAAATAATAGTTCCTGGAAGTTGTGCGATGGCTTTTCCCCTCGGATTGGAGGAAATATTATTCCACATTTGATGTCTGCTATTAAAATCTCCTATCACAAACGATGATCTTGGAACAGATTGAAGGAACTGGGTGAAAGGTTTCACTGGAGAAGAAGGACGAGCGTAAATTCCATACAGCTGATGAGGGACTCCATTGGCATATAAAATTATACCCAGAAGTTGAATTGAAGGATGAGGATATGTGGTTTGAAGAAAGCGATGTTTAATGGAATTGTGAACAAATGTGGAAACATCAGTAGTATGATAGGAAGAATAAGAGAGAAAACGAGTGTTTACGGCAAGTGAACCAGTATCAGTAAGAATAAGAATATCAGGGCGTGCAGAAGTAAGAAGGGCGTGAATACCTGGAATGAAAGGAGAATGATTAATATTAAAGTTAACTACCTTAATCTCAACCATTAATGTCCATATTTGATGAGGCCTGAAGAGTGATAAGAAGTGGCTGAAGAGAAGCAGAGAGCTGCTGGATGCTTACTAAGAGAGCCTGGAGTTGAGTGACAATGGGCTGAAGCGTAGAAGTGATGGTTTGTTGTATTATCGGAGTTATCTGCTGAAGGAATGAAACTGCTGGCTGAGGAGAATGCGCTGAGCGAACATATGTGCGAGATGGCTGCGGTGCCACGATATTAGGAGCTGAAGTTCGTGGAAGATTTGGAAATTCTTCTGAGGATAATGTTGGCGGTAGAGATGATATTGTAGGCTTGACAGGTTTATTTTTTGCAACATTTATGTATTCCAAACGTCGTGTGCATTGTCTAAATGAAGACGTGTGCTCTTGATTACACCCTGCACAACGAAGTGGGGAGTCTTGAGGGCAGTCTTTTAATTCGTGATTGCCACTACATTTCACACATTTAATAGGGCGAAAGCAGTAGGTGGAAATGTGCCCGAAGGATTGGCACCGAAAACATTGGCGAATTCCTTCTGATGGTCTTTTTCGTGGTAGTTCGACCCTGTATCTCATGCGATTGACTGATCCGGGAGCCTGGAGATTTTCAGGTTTTACTGAAGGGGATGTGGTGACTATAATCTCAGGGAGATCCATTTTGGTTCCATCTGAAAGTGTTTTCTTTAGTCTTCGTATAGATTTGACGCCAGGAATGGCCAAAAAGGTCCTGTTAATATCTTCTAAAGGAGGAAAGTCAGTTAAAAAGCCGGTTATGAAATATCGTTTATCATTGGGTCCGGATCCGTATGTATGATGGCTGATTTCTTTCGAAGTGGGCCAATTCATGATTTCTGTTCTCTCTTCAGTATTTGCGGGATGTAGGCGAATGTCTCCAGATCGTAGTGAGGAGAAAGAGGCGGTTATATGAGGTCGAGAGTTGAGAAATGTTAATAATTCATTTCTCGTTATGTTTGAAATAATAATTGGTGGAATCTTTGGAGGAGAATCAGATGAAGGATGAGTAGAAGTTGATGTATTTAGTAATGGCCTTTGGTCAGGATGAAAATGGTCTAAATTTAGATCTGGAATTAAATTTCCATAAGAGTTGGGAAGCGCTTGTCTTTTGGCTGCTGTACTAGACTCGTCAGGCGGCCATGGCCTCGCCCTGTTCGCCATGGCAACCAACTATAATAAAGCTTGTTAATTACCTGTTTGGAGCTTCAATCCTAACCTCTCCAAATTATAACTAATTATTCTTCTTTAAAGCTGTCTATAAATAATATATAACTTCTTTAAAATGATCAATTTATCTAATAGTTAGAGTTAAAATGCTAATATGAAATCTAAAACACTTTGTAACTTGAAGAAAATCAAAACAAACACAGAGAAATACTACAGCGTGTTCTAGCTTTCACAGATCATATGGTACTTGCTATGAAATTCAAGAGCTGAACTGCTTTATGGAGCTACTGCTGCTACCATCTAGTGACGCGAACTACAACAGTAGTTTTAGCAACTCTCGCAGGAGGCAGCACTTTAGAGTGTGAAAGACCAAAGCTCTTGAAATTTCATAGTCTTTTGATACAATAGACAATTTTCCAGACTTATTTATTTATTAAGAGAAATTTGAACTGGAGGAATCTCCATTTATTTATCACATTAATGTTTATTTAGTAGTTGTTTAACTTAACCTTTAAATGAGAGTGGCAATATTTTTTATTGTAGAATTCTTCATCACACATATAATAAACCAATAACTGTATTTGAAAACTTATATCCTCAGATCAACAAAGCAAAAAAGAATATGTACAGTACTAATTAATACTTTTTTTAAAGGGATCAATCAAGAATGATAAATAAAAGTGATGATAATTAAACAAAACTTTATGTGCCAGTGTAAGTCATTGACAATCTTCTCTTGAAATAACTTGTATTTCTATTGACAAAAGTATCCTGCCCAGATTATAACAATAAACCTTTTATTTGGACTTTTTTTTATAAATAAAAAAAAAGTCCATCATAAAATGATGAATTGCAATTGTCTTTATTCGTTTTTGCTTAATTGATCAGAGCTTAATTTATATAATAATTTACATAATGATTATTTTCTTAGTAATTAGTTTGCCAAATTACATTATTTATTTATAAATTGAATATGCTGTGGAGATGAAATATAATATAGTTGACTGTTAAACAAAAAGATATTGTCATTTGAATATAAGTAAAATAAATCTTTTGCTTAGGGAGTTAAATAAAAGTTAGGATTGATGAATTATTTTCCAATACTATTCTATATTGGATTTTGTTTTTATTCAAAGACTAGTTTCGAATATTAAACATTTATCATCAGTTCCAAAAAAATTCAAAATACAGCACTTTGCTCAACAGATTATATATATTATTAAACTTTAAAATGCAAGAAAATAAATCAAACATATTGATACTCATCTGAGGAGGAAAAATGATTTTATTATTTCTAATAATATAGTTAATTTGATACTATTTTCTACATGATTTATGTAGTCTTTGTTGAATTTATGGTTATTTTCACTTAAATGGATGGTAATGTTGGAATTCTGAGCATGCTCTTATTTATACTTTTAATCTTTAATTTATTGAACCTGGCCACTTTTGTCAGTGTTTTTATCTTGATAGTCATTACATTTTAGTTCATGTACATCACTTTTTTGGAAAGGGCCTATTTTTTCTTTAGGCGAAGGGAAATAGAATGACAATAATTTTCCTATTTTGAATGCAGGATTCAAACCTAATTTTCTAGTTTTCTAATAAAAATATTCCAATAGAAGTGCCGAACAATTTATGAATTCTAATTTCATTGATCCATCTATATCATAATGTATACCTAGAGTATAGAATTTATGACTGTGGATTATGGATTCATACAGATGTTATACCTTCATATAGTTCATCAAAATTACAAATTATGGGTATATTTTTCAATTTTGCGCTTGAATTTTAATAAAATCAAGCAACATCATTAATTCAATCAACCACTCATATGTTAAAAAAATAATAAACTTACATTTTTATAAAAAAAAAAAAATTACTTTAAGCATTATCTTAGTAAGTTATTAGGCTAGAATTATTAATTTTATTTTTATAGTTACTATGAAATTTTAATATTATTTCCAGCTGAGAAATCAATATGAAGAGAAGAATTAAAATTTCTAAGCGAGCTTTATCTTTTAAGAGATGAAAGTGAGGAGTCCGCCACAAGCAGCTTGGATTCGAAAGGCACTGGCCACTGTGTGCCTCTGTAACTAGTGATAGGTGGGTGTTTCCTTTACAGTATTGACAATAAATTATAATGCAAGGGGAAAAATATACATATCGCATGATTTTTCTGGAATGGGTTTGCGTTGGCCTTTACGTTACAAATCCTAGCCGGCCCAACCTGCCACTACTATAAATACAGTTTAATCCCACAAACTCGGCGTTATATGGGCCAGAAGTTTGTGAAATGCTGGCTAATAAGGGCCAAAAGTAGTAACTAAGACATGATATGGATTGTATATTTTTTATTTTATTTCTCGTATATACATACACACTACTTTAATGTGATGTGGAAAATGCATGATTTACTTTTTCCCCAAAACGTTCATAATACTCATTTGCTTCTGGCACTGAACTCGGCAGAGGAAGAGTATATATGTGCAATGGTGAAGCTCTTGAACGAAAATTTTTCCCTTTTAAAGAAATACATTATTTTCAGGTGGTCGCCGATAAATCGGGACCTATATTTTGTATGTGTATTATATATATATATATATTAATAGTTTGGAGTGTTATAGCTGTACAATGAAGATTATTTATAGAGTCAACTTTCACAAATTTTCTTATGAAGATTTTTAAAACTAACATAAAACGTTTTTCTCGAGACCTTCAAATGAATGGAACGACGCACAGTGATCGGAAAAGGCACAAAAACCCTGGTAAACGTCCACTTTTGGCAAGATAACTGAAAAAAAAAAAACTATGGTTTTATAAGATTTTGGGCACTCCGAGTCGATTTAGACCATTGCCATGTTCGTAGAAACAACCTGTATAAAGTTCGATAAGAAGATTTATTTTCCATGAAATACTTATATAATTATGTTTTGTTTTTAAATATATTTTTTCCTGCTTCAGAAAAACCATTCTTCTTCAAGTAGTTACAAATTATTTTTAAATTACGTTCACTATTAGTCATCTGTAGTATTGTATAATACTACAATATGGTCAAGCCATTTTGGTCTGCCATCACCAACTACGAAAACTACTGAACCAATCTGTACCAAATTTTAACCACATCATCTTATAGTTCCAGGAAGGTTTAGCAATAATAAAATCGACTGATTTTCATGTAATTTGTTATTAAAAAGGCTATAATATGTGGATAACAGTGAAGTTTAAAAATTGCTCGATAGGTGGCTAGCGCAAATCTACACGAGATGTTAGAAGGGTACTGTACTTTACATAGCTTGAATTTGATAATAAAATTAATTAAATTCAATGAAATTATTAAAAAATAATTAAATATGTGGTGCGACATGTGGATCCCAGAGGAGTTTGAAAATCTTCTGATATGTGGTTTGCAATATTCTGCAATAGAGTTTACAATGGTAAAACTAATGAACCCATCTGTATAAACTTTAACTTTAACTAAGTACATCATTCTTATAGTTCTAGGAAGGTTTAGCAATAATAAAATTTACAATAATAAAAATTTAAATGTACAATGTGGAGTGGAAGAAACGAGGATTACAAACACTGTCATGTACTTTTATGTTTAGAAATTAAAATCCAACCAGATGAAATCAATGAAATTACTCCTGCCGAATGAAAATTATTACATAATCAAAATGTCGATCCTTTGCTTTTTGCAATTGTGTATAAAAATATAATTCATGCGCCTTTAGTTGCAAGCACTGTTAATACAATACATTATCCACAAGAGTTCCTGCCCATCTGGATTACCAACTCATACATTAAAATTAAATTTTTTTTTTTCTTTTTATTTGTTATATCCACACCTGTCACTCGATTCGTGGCAATAAGCGGATGTGATATAAGAAATAATTTTTTTAAAAAATTGAATGTCTAATTATGCTTTTAATAATCTTCGAACAAATAATCTGCGCAATTTTAACCAGGTTAAAAATGACTGCTATGCTTAAAAATATCATTGAAAAAATAATGCTCAATTGCATACTTCAACACAAGATTTTTATTGATAAAGAAATTATTAGATAAAATTATATAAGTTTGTTTGTTTGTGTGTTGAATTTTGATAGGGCATAAAACTGCAGTGGTCATCAACGCCCTCTCGTTATATTTCAGCAAGCATCTTGCTGAGAGCTAGAAATTTGAGCACCTTGTTGATGTCCTCTTCGTTATCTCTCAGGTCTTTTGGTAACTCTGGGGGCACTCCCAGCTGCTGCAACAACGCCTTGTATCGGAGGCATTCCTCGAAAATATGCTTTATTGAGAGAGTAGTGTTGCAAGTATGGCACTGTGGTGGTGACTCCTTCCTGAAGAGGTAGGAATGTGTCAATCGGCTATGTCCTATCCTCAGGCGTGTAATAACTACTTCTCGACGTTTGCTTCGGTTGGATGTTGTCCATGGCATAACCGATTTTTTTATATTTTTCATTTTATTTGTTGGGCTCTCGTTCCACATCGATTGCCATCTCTTGGTCACTTCTTCTTTTAGTGGCCGCGCAAGTTCTGAAGGTGTCCGAGCCATACACAAAACTCCCATAATCTAGCTTGGAGCGAATTAATGCCTTGTAAATCCTCGGCATCGACCATCTGTCCGAACCCCAAGACGTGTTACTAAGAACTCTCAAAAGTTTTATTTTTGACAGACATTTCTCTTTTAGAGTGCTAATATGCTGGCTCCAAGTGAGTTTCTTATCAAAAATAAGACCTAAAAATCTGCAGCTATCAACATATGGTAGAGGCATCCCTCCTTTATATTATACCTTTATAATAATAAGAAATTATATAAGTTCTTAACTTATGTGAGGAAGGAAGCCGCGACGGGGGATGCTAGTAGATTATAAATTCTTTCCTTTTTCTGTTAACTTCGTTGTTTTCAGCTACTTAATTTTTTATAGTACAGAACTATTCAATTATTTTATCTCGCTGTAGCGTTATTTTTGTTGCAATCAGACAGATATGACAAACAAAGCGATCAATAGGACGCGAAATCGATGAAGCATTAACGTTATTTACAGAGAATTAGGGAATAGGGGAGGGGACCAATGGACTTAGACCAACTTGAAGATGTAGACACACTATATCTTTACCCACAACACTTCTTATCGATTTTCCCAGCCCTACATTCTCCAATATCCATTCTTCCGTGTTTACTCCGAAAACCGGAGTTAGATTCAGTAAATCACTGAGATTTGTTCCAAGGTTCCACAAAAATATACAACTACAATCAAATAATGAATGGAGATTAAAATAACTTGTCTACAGTAGAATATCAATTATTTTTTCTATTAAAAAAAAAAGTGTAAATGATGTTTTACACTAATAGAAAAAAATTTATCAAATTGATTTTTTCATTTTCCGGGCTATAAGTTAAATTATTTTTTAGGAGTTGACGTCCCCATATATTTTAACGGGGGCATGTGAAAAGTATTTGGATTATGAAAAATCAATTAAATAGAAACCAGCAGTATTTAAAAAAAATAATTTATTGATATTTACAACTGTATAAAATATACAAGTTAATTTGACGATAGTGATTGCAATGACATGTAAATAACTTGTGAAGGACTATTCACTAGTAGCACTTCAATAAAAGTTTTAGATTAGAAGGTCTAGGCCATCTTATTTTCAGACGCCTCGGTGGGTATTTAGGATTTTAGTGTGAAGCAAGTTGGGAGACTAATGAATTCGAGTTGAAATGGAGTTTACTGTGAAAGGATTAGTAACGTTTTGTAATCATTCTTTTTTTTTTTACTATTTGCTTTTATTTAAATAATACATTTAATATACGCTTGTTAAAGAATATGAGGACGTAAACACCTATAGAAAAATAAAACTACTAGCCGAGAACATTTTACATGAGAAAAAAACATTGGGTTGAATTTTTGGCCTGTCAGTATATATCCTATGAGTATGTGCTTATATGTATAAATGAATATATAAATTGAAATAATCAACATAGATAGTTAAATTTGCACTGGTTTAAATAAATATTTCCTTTTATTTCGTAGTTTAATGATGTAATATGTTTGAATCTTTTATCTGAAAAAAAAAATGAATAAATTAATAAGAAACTGAATTATTTGTTGATATAAAGACGGTCTAAAAAAGAAAAAATAATGTCATTGTCGTGGTTTTGCTATAATTGACCTTATTCAATATTTTATAAACATTAGTATTTGAACTAAACAGAAGTCTGAAAAAAAGCAAGAGTGAAGTAAAGGTTAACAAAACAAGATTTGGTGGGTATCAAAAGTGGCACTTTTATTTTCTGATAACGATGATGCTGGGAGTAAACACAACTATGTATGATAACACGATTCTGCAATTTTAACATGCATACTGTAAAAATATAAATATAAACTTAGAAGTTAATAATTACTATTACTACGAACTACTAGTGAGATCCAGACGAGATACTAGAAATGTGAAAAAACGCAGGGGCATTCACGTAGTAATCATGAACTCGAAAGAATATTGTTTATATATAATTCTATTTATAAGGTCTATTATTATTTTTTAGAAACTATTAACTAATACATTAATCCATTGTTCCAAACTATTTTTCTTCAACCCATTTTCCTCAGAGACTATTCTACTCCTGCAGAAAAGATTTTCAACCCGACCCTTGACTAAAACAGCCTGAAAGTGATCACTGAACCGAATAATGGCATTAGGTGGCAGCTTCGGATCTGTACGCCTTCTGTCTTCTCACTACATTTTGGGCAAAAATCAAAATACATGGATTCCTCAATCTTTTGAGATTATGAGAGTGCTGATATAAAATATTTTAATTTATTTATATCATTATTGGGATAAGTATTTTTTTAAAATAATTTATATTATGGAATAAACCAATAAATAGAGGTGTTTTAAAAAAAAAATTGAAAATTTCGCCATTCCCTGACAAACACACTTTGATAAGTTCAGATACTATCCACTTCTTATATAAAAATTAATGCTCACATTGGACACTTAAAAACAAAAACAAAATAATAATAATAATTTGTTTCACTTTCTAAATTATATGAAGCTAATTACAGCTTCTATTTCGAAGTTGCCAATTTTAGACTCAAGACTGTTTGAAAATGACTTCGAAGTTTATAGCCAATGTCCTTTAACCGTTTAATGCCCTTTCTCTTATTGCTTTCAACTTCCATAAGTAGATAAAATATCATCTATACTCTCCAAACCCATAGCCTAACTTAATGTTCAAGCTGCTTTCTTTCGTAAAAATAATGCCAAACGTGTAACTTCATTATTATTTGAACGGTTTTAAGGCTTTTGCTGATCAGAAACGCCATTTCTCAATTCCTCTGGAGAAATCACGGAAATTTTTAAATCAATAACACTTTATTTTCGTTGAGTAAAGTAAAAATAGTATATAAAATGAATGCAACCACAGAAAGCCTTAACAATTTCAAATAATTTGCATTTTTTCATATATGATGGGAATGAGAAGAAACCGAACCGATTACCTCTAATTTCACCATCCTCCAAACATTTTATATATATTGATATATATACCTTTATATATTTATAAATATAGATATATTTACCTTTATTTATATATATTGATATATATATATATTGAATAAACCTTTTATCATCATCTATTAGTACATAAGGTTACGAGCTTAAGAATTCACGAAACCACTCGTAAATTAATTCTACCTATATGTTTCACTTACAATCTCAAATTTTTAATGTCCTTTATTATTTTAAGAATAAAAACATCGTAAATATTAAATTTCTTAATATGCTACATTTATTCGGGTTCAAACTACCCGTCAAAACTATCTAGTTTTTGCTTTTCTTGAGCTCAAAAACACATTTCTCTATCATCTTTCTCCTCAAATGTAATTTTATTTATATGTTTCCAAAAGCTATACATTATAGGAGAGACCTTGAAAAAGATCCTGTGAAATGTTTGAAGAGAAATTTTTGTTGTGGCCCACGGTGGTCCAATCTGCAGTTATTAGTTTGAAAAAATTCAGATTACTTTTTGAATCGAAAATGTGATTGTGCCCTCATGCTCATTCGATTGCAACTATTTGCAGATCGATATTAGTAAGTAGTTTTAGGTTTTCGTAGGTTTAACCAACCAGGAACACTCATGAAGAAGCTTGCATGTCAATGTCGCTTCAAAGAGAATTGAAATTCGGCATATATGTACATCTCTACCACCGAAACACACTACTAATATGTTACGTTGAAATAATTAATCACCTAAATTTATCCTCTTTCACAGTTTTTTAGATTGAAAATCTGTTCATTTTATTATTGCTAAACCTTCCTTGATCTATGAAGATGATGTAGTTATAATTAGGTACAGATTGGTTCAGTAGTTTTCATGGTTAGTGATCACAAACGAAAAATAGCTTATCCTTTTTTTTTTTATAGTACAGATTTAACTTACTCCACAGTAAAATATAGAATGAGCTCTGAATTATCGTCAATAAAGATTATATTTCCAAACAATTATATTAACATTACATGTAGAACTATCGATTTAAGAGAAGCTTTATCAAAACTGTACATTGCTTTAACGTTACACCATCGATCGGTCGGTGAATAGGCTGGCTCAGTAACAATGATTGATTGGAATATTTGGATCTCAACCAACAGACCGTTAGTAACATGAGGGTATATTTATCGCTTAATATTGGTCCTGAGACACTATCATTTATCAGAATGAATGTATTTATTTGTTTATAATTTCTTTTAATTATTTTACTGACTTCATTTAAAAACCAATCCCACTCCACCATCAAACAAGTATCAAAATTGTTAATGAGTATTGCTATACATAATATTCATAAAATTTTGTTTAACCTTCTAATAGATATAATTATATCAGCTATTGTTCATCTATCCATTATAGAACTTCTTCACATACTTTTATTGAGTCATTTTTCTTGTTATTATAGATTCATTTGTGAATTAGATGTCTTTATTCAATTTCTTCTCCTACTCCCTAGATTCCAGAGATGGTAGTGGGTTCAACAGTGTATTCTGGTAAAATTTTCTCGCAAAATTCTGGTAAAATGGTGGAAAATAATTTTCAGTAAGTTTGAGTTTTGGGCTATTGTTAATCTGTTCCCCTCGCACTATTTATAACTCGACGCACACAACCTTCCACTTCTTCTACAGCGGCTCTTCTTTTCGAGGCCACTACTACGGCCTTTTTCTATACCGAGCGGTCCATAAAAACTTTACCATGATTGTGGAGATCTTTTCTGAGTGACTTCTTTACAAAGATATATCGCCTTCACTGGACTAAGCAGTCGAAAGAAATCGCTCTGTTGTACAAATGCGTTGCGAAGAAATCGGAAACACTTGCAAAATAATTGTGGTAATATAAACACGACCATCAGATCAGAGAATACTACTGAGACGGCAATAGTTCAATTGTCCACAACCTTAAATGACTGCGACTTTAAGCTGCACCTTGATTAAGGACCATTGCTTTAGATAATTATCAAATTCTATGATGTTAATTCTCAAAAGATTCGCTTTTCTATTTAGCCATCTAAGTAAGTTTTTCTATCTAAAAACAACTGGAATCATAATTAACGCCCTTTAATACTTCTCCAACACTTTGCGTCATGATCTTGTTAATCCTTTTGTTCTCGACTATCTACCAGACAAATTTTTAAAATGTCATGAAAGTATTTCCGATCGTCCGAATCCTCTTGCTCAATCGTTATCCAGATCCACTTAACCCTATAATCCTCCTCGCAGGTTAAAACGGTAGTGGCCCCAAGATCTATTGCGAAACTCCACAATAGAGTTCATGTACGGAATGCTTGCAGGTTTAGCATTCTCAATCTGCTTCCACTGGCTATAGAGCTGCGAGAAAGGAGCGATCTCGTGGGGCCCTGCTTGACCCATCACATGGAGGAGGTAAAGCTAGTCTGGGTTTCTCAAGCCTGAATGTAAATATTGTAAAAATGTATGAATATGTTTTATTGCTATTTTATTTTTAATTTATCTAATACATCATTAATCTTCTTCTTTTAATCGAATAGGCATCATCTTCTTTTCTTCTAATTTATTTAATTTAATTATTTATTTGTAAATAAGGTATTAATGTACAGTTTAACAGATCAGATTACTTATTGCCCTCAATTGTGTCAAACGGTAATTATTTTATGTAAAAATAAAAAAGTTTAATGTAAAAACAACTAGGAAATTTAAACAATAACAAATAACTTATCTTGTTGAACATAAGCTTCGAAAATTAAAAAAAAAGAAGAAAAAAAAAAAGACAGCTAATGAAATAGTAATCGATAGAAAATTGTCTTACCGTCAGAGGATAAAGAAAAAGGTTGACGTATACAACTTCGAGGCAATTACAACCTAAATAAAACACAAATTGTCTTAACTTTTCTTCTTTATATTTTTATAATAAAACTAGGCTCTTAAGGGCTCAGACCACATTGTTAGCGATGTCGCTGGTTTAAAGAGTGAGCTAATTGGATTATGGTCGTCATGGCTGTTACTGCTTTGTTTTATGCACGTCTTTGTGGTAAATTCAGTCCGGATATTGTTAAAAAAATGAATTCTATAGATTACTTATATTACTTTATTGTTGTTAAACTTTAAACAATTGATCAAAATTTAAAGGCTTATAAAATATCCTCTCCATGTTGCTTGAAAACAACGAATGACGATATGGGATGGTTACACATCTGCAGTCCATAGCACTATAAAAATCAAACAAATGCTGATTCTTTTTTTATTTTATTTATTATTTATTTTTTCTTCCATTTCATATCAAGTGATCAAATGCTGAATCTTATTTCATTTAAAGTAAATTCTGAACTATATTTTTAGTTTGTTATTGCGGGTAAGTAAACTGAAGTTGAATTATTTTATATAAAATAGATTTATCTAATTCTAATATATCTAGTTAAAAATAATTTAGTACCATTCAGCTATTTTAGCCCCTTCTCCACGCAATAAACCGTATCTCCAGTTTTATCAGGTTCCGTCCTGCAATCGTATATGCCCATCATATATTCAAACCTTTGACCACTTTAAGCCACGTACTTCGCTGGAAAAGCCCATTTACCTTTGAGCAAACCCGTTGGGTGTTTTTTTTTTGTGTGCGTGTGTGTGTTTATTTCATTAGCATATAATGAAATAATGTAAGTTTACTTGAAGTTCTGAAATAATGTAGTTCATTACATGAAATTCAATGAGGAAGCACTGCAATGATAAGCGAATATGAATAACAGGTTATAAGAATATAAACACGAAGACAATATTTTTTCCCTGTGGTCTCTCTGGTCATTGCCGAGAATATTGAACACAAATAATTCGAGAATTAGTTGTAAGATCATGGAAGAGAAAGATCAATATCTCTCGAAGTCATGACATGGTTTAGGTGGAGCTGTTTAGCTGCCCAGTGCCATACAATTTTCTTCAATCTGTTTTTGGTTTTTTTATAAGTTTATATCTTCTTATGTTATCCGGAAATATATCTTCTTATATATTTAAGAACAGTTAATAGTGAAATATATGAACATTGAAAACATAGGGACTTTGTTAATAGGGACTGATAACATAAACCCAGATTTTAAAGAAAAGTGAAAGTAAATTTTAAGAAAACATAAAGAAAAACCTAGGATGACAAATAGTTTTAATGTGATAAAATTTGTTATTTATTTAAATAAAGAATATAATCCTAATTTCACTTCCATTTTTTAGTTGAGCAACAAGTATAACAAATATTATTTTTGATACAAAACCGCTCATAAACAAAATAAATCAATATTGAAACTTTTCACGGAAAGTTATAGAAGGTCCCATTTAGTTTTAACACTATCTATGAGAGAATTACCTATTCTTAAAATATACTTTTGAGGAAAAATAAAAAAAGGGTTAAAATTTAAACATAAAAAAACCGACCGCTATAAAATTTCACGATTTTAATCCCCATTGTTCTTTGCGAATAAACAACGAACGGTTAACGTGCGTGATATAATCTGCTAGACACGCGATGGCTAAGTTAGATTAAATGACTCGTTAATCTAAAATTGAAGTTGAAGGTTGTGTTATATTGGCGGTATGGTAACTAACTACCTTTTCGTCTCACTAACGGGTCCTAATTGAATACTTGCAAGGTTTTTCTTCCAAACATTTGTGCATTAGTACTTCGTGTAATTGTCAACTACATTCATTGATTAGATACACCAATATTGATTAAAAAAAATCATTTCAATAAATACTGATTTTGGTACTGTTATTCGGTTAAATAAATATTAACCCTAGTTGTGGTTATTCTAATTCTATCTTCAGCATATAAAGAGTTGGGTAATAAACAATAATTATTTATTTGTTCACACAATAACTTAATACAAAAATTGAATCAATAATAATACTGCGAAAACAGAAGGTAATAATCAATGTGGTTATTGGTTGCTAGGTAACAGTTGAACGAAAAAAAGAATGTACTTCAACACTGTTTTTGGTTTATGGTAACTAACTACCTTTTTCGTCTCACTAACGGGTCCTAATTGAATACTTGCAAGGTTTTTCTTCCAAACATTTGTGCATTAGTACTTCGTGTAATTGTCAACTACATTCATTGATTAGATACACCAATATTGATTAAAAAAAATCATTTCAATAAATACTGATTTTGGTACTGTTATTCGGTTAAATAAATATTAACCCTAGTTGTGGTTATTCTAATTCTATCTTCAGCATATAAAGAGTTGGGTAATAAACAATAATTATTTATTTGTTCACACAATAACTTAATACAAAAATTGAATCAATAATAATACTGCGAAAACAGAAGGTAATAATCAATGTGGTTATTGGTTGCTAGGTAACAGTTAATAGAACTAATTAATTTGACAAATAATATATATGACAGTGGTCCTATCGTTCGTTATTGTTCCGCAGTCAAAATTGGCCTTCGAGGTTTATGGAATATAAACACCAACCCTCATACAGTACACCAATACAGCATTAGTACTAGGAAATTAGCATCGAACCCTCCCTTCAAGGATACAGAGGAGGTAACGATGGGTTGGTTACTGTTAGTGATGTTTGTCTATAGTCTATGTGGCACTGTGATAAATGTAGTACAGGGAAATTAAACCAAAAAACGACCAAACCTTGAGCTCCTGCTTGAAATTTTTCACCACCCTTAGCTCTAAATGTGGTAAAATGTTTCCTCGAAATAGCGTCGGGTTTTGGCGGGGGAGGGGGTAAAGTGTTGAAAATTGCATGTTTTTAGCTGTTTGATCAAATAACTCGGAAACCGTTACATTAGCACATTATTAAAGAAAATGATATCTGCAACAAAATTTGTTCTATTAATTTTTTTCCTCAGATTAATAATTTTAGAGCAGTTTGCCACCAAAGATTGGCTAATTTACGGTAAATTGCACTTCCCCGCGAAAACACGTTGTCGGTACTGTTTTGGCTATAACTCCCAACTTTATATATATATATATATATATATATATATATATATATATATATATATATATATATATATATATATTATATCTGAAAGCTAGTTAAATTCACTTTTAGAACTCATACATTAAATTTCGATCAAGTCCCGTAAAACACCCTTGCCAGCACACGTACGTTCATGAAGTCTTCGTTTTTCCGGCACATTTATCGCTATAACTCCAAAAATATTTGTCCGATCCTAAATTTCACTTTCCATCTCAAAGATGGTTAAATTTATCATAAGATCCTATATAAGAAATTTTAATTAAATCCCGTGAAACACCGAAGCAAGCACGCTAAGTGTATATGCTTTGGCAACATATGACAATTTTTATATGTTTAATGGGCTGGCGTGGGTATTTCGTGGGATTTAATCAAAACTTAATATGTATGGTCTAATATTGAATTTAACCATCTTTAAGATTAAAACAAGAAATTAGGGATTGGACAAATTGTATTGGAGTTATACCGAGAAATGTGCCGAAAAAAAACGAGGATTTCATAGCAGTACGTGTACTAGCATGGGTATTTTGCGGGACTTGATCGAAATTTTATATATAAGTTCTAAAAGTAAATTTAAGCAGCTTTCATATAAAAAAAAGAAATTTTGAATCGG